>JAUTBT010017623.1:0-21918 GCA_032361225.1 Lepetodrilus schrolli
TGTGTGTGTGTGTGTGGGTGGGTGTGGGTGTGGGTGGGTGTGTGTGTGTGTGTGTGTGTGTGTGTGTGTGTGTGTGGGTGGGTGGGTGGGTGTGTTGTGTGTGTGTGTGTGTGTGTGTGAGAGAGAGAGAGAGAGAGAGAGAAGATGATATTAGATAGATTCATATTACAGATAATTTTAAAGTTTATCAATTTTTTTAAAGACTAATTTGAATGGCAAGCTGTATTTCTTAGCAGCCTTTCAGATCAGAAAGAAAATGTTTATTTTTTCTTTTTTTCTTTTCTTTCTTGTTCATGGTGGCCATTTATAATAAATTCATTCTTCAAAAAAATAATGTCTGCAAATATAATGAGATGAAAAAACAGTATGATTGAGTGTCGTGACATACTTCGACATCAGAATTTATCAAGCTCATTTTACCAGGAATTGCTGACAGCAGATCATGTGAAGCTAGTTTTTGAATCGGGCGGTGGTTCTAGCGATGTCTAGTTGCCACCACTGATCTATGGGTCGTCAGGCAAGGCCAACAGACTTCGTCAAGCAATTTCTCCAGTTTCCTCAAAAAGTGGCAATTATGTAACGCAGGATATCTCGGAGAGACTGGAAATAGGATGCTTCCTGCTGATGTAATTGAATTAAAAATAACAAAGAAAAATTCCTTCCGTGATCTCCCTCGACTTTTCATTATTTAGTAAATTAGTGAGTTTAAAATTTCATCACACCAAGCCAAATTAAACTCTCCATAGGAGTATAGGAATTGTTAGAGTTGGTAATTATTTCTGGTATTATCAAAACACTCTGCCATATTGGAAGGGGAAGTGCTTTTTTGTTTTTTTAAATAAATTTCTTTTTAAAATTAAATTTGATGCAGTCTCTTCACTAGATTTGCCTATATATTCTGCTACCAAAACAATGTTTAAAATTAATTTATCACTATAAGATTATTTCTGCTTTAAAATATCACAAGGAGAGTACATCCTTCATATTTTTTTCCTATTTTTGTTGTTGTTTGTTTGGTTTTGTTTGGTTTTTCTTGGTGGGGATATAATTTTTGCATTTTGAATTTTTATTTCAGATTAATTTAAGAGAGTGATTTAAATATTTCGGGTGCTTATGGCTTGGTTATAATTCAGAATGTCTCTATGGACCATGCTCAGATCAATATTCCACTACTTGAAAAATCTGTTTTAGTTCAGGCAGCAAAAATTCAGATTTTCCACTTGCTGAAATTCAATGGGAATTTAATTGATTAATGTTGGCTTTAGGGAAATGCTATATTTCGAAAATGGATCATGATTCATGCAGTACTAAAACACATTGCATTTGACAATCGGATCGAGTGAGTTATAGCAATAGCAATCCAGCGTGACAATTACATTGTATTTCAATGGTTGCCCCATTTGCTTATAGGAACACAAAAAGAAAATACAGTATTTGAATTGCATTCGTATTCAATGTTTTATCAATCGATGCGATATGCTTCACTGTCTTTTGGGTTGATTTACTCACTGGAAAAAGAATGTAGAAGTATACAGAACCTATGAACATCCATAATACTGAATGTTACAGTAAAGCTGCAGTTCTGACAGACCAAGGATGATAACTGCATTGCCACCGCGCAGACAGGCAGCACTTCCTATTAAGATCGCGTCAGAAATGTAACTTTTGCGAACATTGATGCCAAGCTCCTGGGCAGGATTAGAACCCGGGGCCTTTGACTCCCAAGTCCAACATTCTACCATTGCGCTACCACCCGCCCCTATATAGTACTAGTACAGGACCCGGTTATAATAACTACTGGCGTCATAAGCCGTTATTCCTGCATTGACTTTTAATGCTAATGTAATGCTGCATTAGTTGATGGAGGTTTAATGGAACGTTAATGAATCATTAGCGTTTCATACAACCGGGACCAAAGATATTCTTCTGGATATTTTATTTGCATTTGTTAGTAATGCTGAGATATGGATGTCTTATTGAATGATTTACATTCAGTTATATGGCAATGGATGACATCGTATTATTTCTGTTAAACAACATAGATGGTAATACATTGGAACTTGCAATGCAGGAAGTATTGAAACACTTCTAACAATTAGATAAGATGTCAATAGATGGTGGTAATATGGTAAAGAATAGCAGAAAAGAATCAAGGTTGGTTAATATTTATGTTGTGTATTTTTCAATGACAAAGGGAATTGAGATTGAAAATACCCAATTATTACTTATCACCTTCATCCCGAGAATATTAGCGAGTCTTCAACTAAAATGGTTTTTTCCCTTCTTTTCAGTAACTGACGGAGCTTACGATATTTACAAAAACGACAACGAAGATTATGTTGAAGCAGGTAAAGAGTTACCTCCCATTTTGTTGTTGATCAGTTATCTCCTTCCACCATTATTGAAATATAAATGCAGTAAGTTAATCTCACAGATACCACTGTTTGGCATGAACATGTTTCCTTAAAGCAAATCTCTTACGGACGATATAAAGAACCTTGTCCCTACCAGCGACACTAGGGAGAAGTCATTGCTTTCCAGAAAATTAATTTTATTAACCAATTGAACGTTTCTTACTATAAGAATTATATACTATATATCTATATAGTTATATACTATATAATTATATTATAATTATATTATAATTATATACTATAAGAATTTTCTTGCAGCAGTAAAATTTGTATAAAAATTAATTGTCCCTCTGAAAACGAAAATAAACATAGTTTTCAAACACAGAATTCCCTTTGTTATGTGCATAGTAGGAACATGAAATTTCAACAAAGTAATATTGAATATATATTGAGTATTTTATTAAGACAATATTTACAAATGGCAAAATATCCGTGAGAGAGTTTCTTTAAGAGAAAAGTTTAGCTTTTATACTGCAATGACAATTTTATCAAATTGATAACTGTCATCATACATGACATTTTTTCATCTCCGATTTTCAGAAAATCACGTGGGAAGTTTGACGACGTCCACCCACATCTTCTACATCGCCGTGGGATGTGCGTGTGCGCTAATACTCCTGATCGCGCTCGCAGTGGCCATTTACTACCTCAACTCACAGAAGAGCAATGACAGGTACACTAAGCGGATGAACTATTAGTAAGTAATCTTCCGATGGGTGCGTGTTTGTGTCTTGTGATGTATACTGTCATCATAGCACCGTTTACTAACACTCCCCCATCGGGAGCCTCGTTTGTAAGTAGTGGGCCCTTTCTGGGATTTCCTATCATGCTGAGCTCATTTGTAAGAAGCAGACTTTCTGGAATTCCTTAGAATCTAGAAATTAACACTCGCCCATTGTGAGATTCATTTGTAAGAAGAAAACACCTTTTTATGATTTCGTAGAATAGAGACATTAGCAATACCTTATGTGGAACCGCTCTAACCATTTCTGGAATGTCCTATGAGTAGTAGATTAGAGAAATAAATACTCCCTAATTTGAGCCTACTTTGTAAATGGTGGACCCTTTCAGGGAATTAATAAAATCAAGAAATTTCCTCAGCACTATTGGCCTTCGTTCTTTCTTAGATTTCCAAGAACCTAAACGCAAAATTATTCTTGTTGCTTTGGTATTTATTATGTTTATCATCAAAGTAGATTTTTCGTAATTTTATTTAGCTATACTCTCAATATCTGTAGATAATTTTGTCATGATCAACAAACGATGAAATAATGAACATTTACTTTCTGTAATTTTGTTGGTGCTTCTTCACATATAGGTATATTTTCCATAGTTTCTTGTTATTGAGACTGCGTTTCACTTCTTTAAGCTTATGTTTTGTGTCACCAGACATACAATGACAGTGAGGCAATTTCTTGTTATTAAATGGTCGTCATGTATGGATGAAAGATTTTCACTGTGACGTAAAACACTAATTCACTGTTCTATAATGGTGGGGAATCCCAGAAAGTTGCTATAGTCAATTAATTCCAAGATTGATATGCATGTGATGTTTTTTGGAGTTGAAGTGCTTGATTGTAGTTTATTAGTACATGTTTATCTGAATGTAATACTAATGATGCAAAATGTAATATTGGCCGTTGATATATAATTGGTATCACTAGATATTTCTTCATGGAAACATAAATTGGGGAGGGCAGAGACTGGGGGAAGTGGTTGAGGTTTTCAAGTGGTGGTGGGCAGCAAAGTGCCACATTTTGAGTCGTGAATTTGGAAATACTAAAAGTATGAGGAATATCAAATGCGTTACGTATTTTGTAAGACTGTGCTATGAATATGTTCAAAGCTTAGGCCGTCAATACAATATTCTCTTCTAATTCACAAATTACTAATTATTATCGAACCGACTTCTCATTTCATATGTTTAACCCTCTCCCTGCTGGATTAGGCACAGTCACTGTTCTTGAGGGCATCTGTGTTTGCCTTCAGCATGGAGAGAGTTAAACTTTCCTTGAGAAAATTCATTTACACTTCTTTCACTTCAGTTTCTATGTTAGATTAGATATATCTTGAAAATGGAGAAAAAAATTAAGAATGACCTTTCTAAGAGTAAATGGGACTGTTTTAGATGATAGTCTATCAAACATGAATGAGTTCTCACCTTATAAGTCCATAGTAAGGGTTATGGTGTGTAGTCATTAGAGGATGTGTGAAGACTGCATGCTAGATGTCATCAATCATATCCATTGCTGGGTAATCTCTGAACTTTACCATGTCATAGCCAATAGAGTTATCATGTTATTACCAATAGAGTAATCATTTTATTACCAATAGAGCGATACCATAGTAACCAGTAGAGTAATAAAATATGTCTATACTGGCATTTTTGAGTGTGATTTCATGCTGAACTTCTTTCTGCAAATCCCCATATGAAATTTGTGCTTGAGCATGAAATCGCACTCAAATGGTTTCGTACTCTCAAGGCCAGGACTAGTTGTGCTTAGTAGTTACAACAGAAATATGTATGGTCTCCAATGGTACACAGTGTCTCGTTTTCAAACCATTTATGATATTTAGTGTGGTTGCAGATAGGTGAAAGATTCCCACAGGAACGTTAAACTCCATAATAACTTGCTGATGATATTTAGTGTGAAATAGAGGTGGTGGAAGAAGACATAAATAACTATTCAATTGACTGGGGAAATACAAATTTATTAGAAACCACAAATACTGTAGATCTATGTGAAATTTAGTTTATCACATAACATAGGAGTTTTTGAGTGCAATAAACCCATGCTATGAATATAAATATTTTCACTAGTGCACTAACACAATAGAATTCTACAATTGTATGCATACGCGATATCAAAGTCTTTGTGGGCATTTTAAGACCTTCTTCTAGGGACTTAATTTGTCGAATACAAAGTAAAAATGTTTCTACAGTTGTGTGATAAATAGAATCTCACATTCATGTTCATATATTACTGATTACTCTCTCTCTCCCTTTCTCTCCCTCTACCCCCTCTCTCTCTCCTCCCTCCCTCCCTCCCTCCCTATCTATCTATCTGTAGACACAATAGATGAGTTTCGCAACTCGGAGTTTCATGCTGAGCGGCAATCTTCAGGCGACTGTTACTGTAACAGTCGCCTTAAGATCGCCATTCGGCGTGAAACTCAGACTAGCGAAACTTATCTATTGTGTCTATAAACTATACTCCTTCTTCATGTTATATATATATATATATATATCATTATCTTCCCATGATTTTTCATTGGAATTCGTATCTTTTCCCAAATGTTCAATTATTTTAACACAAGTGTTTTGTGTTTTTCCAGTGACAGCAGTAGTTCACAAGCCCTGACTGCTCAGAGTCAAACCTTTCTGAGGCCGGATACACCCAACAATGCCAGTGGTGCAGGTAGGCGCCTGTCTTTAACCTTCTACATGCTGGAGGTGACCAGAGATTCCATATTGATAATTTGTTGGTGTTAACACTAGGAGCTATTAAGTGTGGGTGGAAGATTCCCGCTGCCATGTATAGCAATAAATCACTCACTAAATATAAGGAAGAAACATTGAACACTGATCAGGACATAACAATTTACAGTACATATTTTTAATGAATGAATAATGATGGAATACATGTAGTAGTAGTATTATTATTATTATTACTATTATTATTATTACTACTACAACTACATGTATTATTATTATTGCTTGTATTATTACTATTATTATTATGACTTATTATTATTATTATTGCTATTATTATTACTACTACAACTACATGTATTATTATTATTGCTTGTATTATTATGACTATTATTATTACAACTACATGTATTATTATTGCTTGTATTATTATTATTATTATGACTAGTATTATTATTATTACTATTATTATTATTACTACTACAACTACATGTATTATTATTATTGCTTGTATTATTATTATTATTTATTATTATTATTAAAAAATATATAAAGGAAATAGGTTGTATAGGTGTACATACTATTGTGTAGTCCTATGTTTATAAATGAAAACAGGTATGTTACTGGATGCAACACAAAGTCAGTTAATACTGGATAAAACACAAACTCAACTACTACTGGATAAAACACAAACTCAGCTAATACTAGATAAAACACACTTAGCTAGTACTGGATAAAACACTCTGCTCGTACTAGATAAAACACAAACTCAGCAAGTACTAGATAAAACACACTCGGCTAGCACTGGATAAAACACTGGGCTAGTTCTTGACAAAAACACAAGCTCATCTAGTACTGGATGAAACACAATGTCAGTAAGTACTGGATTAAAACACAAACTTGGCTAATAATGGATAAAACAGAGACTCGGCCAATTGCTGTGAACGTGAATATCAATGGCAATAGCCACCATCCCACCACGTGCACATCTTAAAATCATAATATTTCTTTTTCCGTCCCAATGTTTCTCCCGCAGTTAAACAGTTAGCGCCTCACGGCTAATGATAATATTTTCTTCAGCCAGATGGTGCTGGACCAGGCAAGTGCACCCGATCTGGCGAAATGTGCCCTAATTAAAGCATCAAATATTCATCCAATTCATGCCTTAATCAAGCACTCATTATTCATCTCTCTAATATGTCGGCGGAGAGGAGAAAAAAAAATTAAAACAGGCCACGCTCTCTCTATCTCTAACCGTTAATTCTATTTCCTTTTTAAAATAAATTGAGAAACAAAATCCACTCAGCTGTATGCAATTTCGCATTGTCATTTCGAGTGGGAAATTAAATCGATAAATAATTTTAAAACTTGGCTGGACTTGCCTGCTGATTCAATTGTAGGCGATACACCTGAGTGGAAGTAGTCAGAAGGTGTGCATGTAGATTTGCAGTATATTTAATTCCTCGTCGCTCCGAACCCTAGGGGTGTTGGGGTTTGAACCCTAGGGGCGTTGGGGTTTGCAGGTAGGTTTGCAGCATATTTTCTGCTCCGTCACCTTGACCCTAATGGCGGCGAGAGATGATGCCCAATGCATGTATAAATCATGAAAGTCGGATTATTTTAAGTCCAAGGTAACGATCACGTGGGCCTTTAATCAGGATATCGTTTCGCTGAATTACCTGCTACTGTACAGAGTTATACCTCTATGTCTGGATTTAGACAATTTTACACACTTTTGATATTTAGATACATTTCATAAATTTTTTAGAGTTTGCTGTCTTAAGAAGAAAAAAAGCATTTTATTATTATGTTTTTTTTGTATTCCTTTCATTGTGGATGAAGAAGGAATATTTTCTAATGTAAATTACTTAGTTTGAAAGTAATGTAAAAGGTTTTGTGGAAAATAGTACTAGAAGCTTAGATTTATTACATCTGTATTGGATCATTATTAGTGTAAGTGTGTAATGACATTGTGAACATGGAATGTATTTTTAATTACAAGGATTGTTGTAAATAGTTTTGAAGATTTTCAGTCGGGTTCGTTAAGCGCTTATTCAAAAACTTATATAATTATCAAAATGTTCTTTTCTTTCAGGTTTGCCAAATTTCCGACGAGGAATCTCGCCTGTGACTGAGTTAAAACCTACCGATATCAAGTCTATGTTAAGTGAAATTGCCATCGAAAGGAAAAGAGTTGTTATGGGAGAGTTATTACATGAAGGTCAGCATAAAATTAGCTAACAAAACAATTATCATAATTTTCACATTTACTTGATTTAGTGTGGAATTTTTCATGAAAAATGTACATAATTGAAAATGGGGTGGAAAAAAAGCAAGTTGTCGGGAAAATATAAATGTTTTGGCAATAAGATAATGCAAGTACTGTTCATGTAATTTTGTACGTTTAAAAACTTGATGTACACATGTTTTCAGGTACATTTGGACGTATTTTCCATGGGACACTCATCAGTGAGAATGAGAAAGATGTCGGCTTGGAAAAGGAGGTGTATATAAAAACAATAACAGGTAATGATGACAACAGACAGTATTTTAGTTTTTATTGTTTTCTAGTTCATGGAGTTCTACAGAGTTTAATCCTTTTGTCAGAAAATGGCTACAAAATTATGCTTAATACACCACTATTAATCATAAAGATAAGACGATAAACACTAATTCATTCCATCAATCCAAAAAGCACTAGTGTAATTTTGGCTCTTCATTTGTATGGCCGAATGTCCAATTTTGTTTCTTGAGGGTTGTCGTCGCGTATGGGTGAAATATTCCCGCTGTGATGTAAAGCACTAATTCATCATCTTGAGGGTATCTTTATTTTATTAATATTTTTATCAATTTATGAAAGTTTATATTTCATTCCATTTCTATATTTTAACCTCCTTACGGATGGAGGCAATTGGAGATCCCTTACAGTAGAGCAGTGATGGTCATTAATCCAACATGGAACATGACTAAATCAAAGAATTTAGGCCGTACATTCACACCCAGGTGTATGGAATGGAGCAATGAGATCAGAACGTGTTTACGAAAGTTACCTTTCTGATAGAGTGGCAATGCAGTTATCATCCTTGGTCTGTCAGTCCAGCCGGTGCTCGCAGGTTTACTGCAACATTAAGCGCTATGGATAACAAGCCGTGATATAAGTGAAGGAATGTTGAAAGCGACTCTATATCCCAATTTTTTAAAAATATAATAATTTTTTTAAAATAATAATTAAAAAAATAAAGTAAAATTTTTTAAATTAATAAATAAATAAACATTCACAGTCAGGAGTATGGAATCAAGTGGCTAGGTCCAGACATGGATTAAATGAGTGACAAATCGAGGCATATATTTATTTTTCCGTGGCACTGCAGACCAGGCACGCTCAGACCAGGTGCAGGTGTTTCTCATGGAAAGCTGTATGATGAAGGGTCTCGTGCATCAGAACATCAACTCTGTGCTGGCGGCGTGCGTGGAGCCCGACAGACAGCCGTACATGATCTACCCGTTCTCCAACGAGGGCAACCTCAAGAAGTTCCTGCTCAAATGTCGGATGTCCGAGTGCGGATCTAGATATGTAAGTTTTTGTGAGAATATTCCTCTCTGCATTGTTGATGAAATTTAGGGTCTTGTTGAGGGGCATGAGAAGCGCCTTTTGATTGAGGGAGCTATATGTATTGACCAATTGTTATAGTGTTTTGGAAATAGCAGCTCTTCTCGAGTTAACAAATTATTGAGGAGAGTGACAATAGCCCCTCTATCCCACCCTGCTCCACCCTGCTCCACCCTGCTCCACCCTGCTCGTCACATATGGGCGAGATATTCCTTCTTTCTTTTCAACTTATTTTCTTTTGTGCTTTGTCATGATTATTAAAAAATTAATTATTTGAATTATCACAATGTTGCTATTCTATAAGAAATTATGGCTTTGACTTCAATTTAAGCCCACATGAAAAAGAAGGATAATGGAAATGGATACATTGCAATATGAATAACACCTGAGAGCGGCCATATTGAATCCTGTCTATCCATCCCACGGTTATCTTATCGTGCTATTATTTCAGACAATATCAGAACAAAAACTTGTATTTATCTTTGGTGTCAATTTTAGCCAACATTGTGAAACACAGAGGTAATGCAAATTGTTTGTCTATATCATTGCTACAATTTCAGACGTTGTCCACACAACAGCTTGTATATATGGCCATACAAATCATCAGAGGCATACAGTACTTACA
Organism: Lepetodrilus schrolli; assembly: GCA_032361225.1. Classification (NCBI taxonomy): domain Eukaryota; kingdom Metazoa; phylum Mollusca; class Gastropoda; order Lepetellida; family Lepetodrilidae; genus Lepetodrilus; species Lepetodrilus schrolli. The sequence continues at coordinate 10,083 of JAUTBT010017623.1, forward strand.
TCGCAAGAAAATCATCCACAAAGACATAGCCACCAGGAACTGTGTGTATGTATACCTTTAAAATATAGCTGTAATATGAAACGCTCCTACTTGTCCCACAATGGCACCCAACATGGGCTATTTTAACAGATAACAGTAAATCATAACAGAATCTATAATCTTTGAATAATCTATTATTTGAAACAACACTTCAGCTTGAATCCAGACTTGAATCCAAATTCTGATTTCTATATATTAACATTATTATTATTTACTTTTGTATGTTTCAGAGTTGATGGCGAGTTCATCGTGAAGATGACGGACAATGCGCTGTCACGTGACTTGTTTCCGAACGACTACACGTGTCTGGGAGACAACGAGAACCGTCCGGTGAAGTGGCTGGCCGTGGAAGCGCTGCTGGAGAGAAGGTTCTCGCCCGCCAGCGATGTGGTATGTGCACTTCCAAAGAGTCTTCTTTTCACTCAGCAGAAGATGGGTACCCAGTAGGATGAGATAGAAATGTGAATGCTAAACTTTGTAACATCTGGATTACAATTATTGTCTCACTGAATGCCTCCAAATAGAATTTTGCCACAGATTTGACACAACCTGTGGTGAACATTGTCTCATTATGTGATCTTGGACAGTATGTGAACTTTGCTTGGACAGTATGTGAACTTTGCTTCAATTTATGTGCTTTACTTGATTGTATGAAGTTTACATCAGTATATGAATTTGCTGAGTTTGTTTCAGTACGTCCAATATAGGAATAATTAACAGCACTCTAGCCGTTACTCCAAATTTATATCGTGCAAATACAAAAGGACGAGTATATGAAACTTGTGTGGTGAACTGATTTATCAGTCACTAGCACTTAACAGAGTGAACAATTCAACTGATCTATCAGTCACTGGGGTTAAAGGGGGGGGGGGTGAAATTTACAATTGATCTATCAGTCTCTGGGCTTAAGGGAGGTGAAATTGACAACTAATCTATCAGTCACTGGGCTTAAGGGGGGTGAAATTTTCAACTGATCTATCAGTCATTGTGCCTTAAAGAGTTAATACCTGCTCTGCCTTAGCAAGTATAAGAACACCTCACCAATCCTCTTCTTCCCTTTCAGTGGGCATTTGGTGTGACGCTGTGGGAGATGATGACCCTGGGACAGCAGCCCTATGCAGACATCGACCCCTTCGAAATGGCAGCATACCTCCAGGAGGGCTACCGGATAGCTCAGCCTCACAACTGTCCCGACGAACTGTGAGTCACGGCTCCAGATGCTAGACCTTTCTAGAAGTGACAGCAATTAAAACTCGGAGAGAATCAGATTGTAGCATTTTCTGTTCAGTGGATAAACATAGATGTTAACTTAGTTTGTAAAGGGGAGTAGGTAAATTGGGGGATTTGTGTATGATTGTCAGGACTACTAAGAGAGAACAGAGAAAATGCTGATGTTAAAGGACCATTCCCACATTGGGCGCCATTTCTAATATGTTGATCTTGGGATTTGAATCTGAGTTGCTGGATTGTGAGTCCAACACTCTTCCGATTTGGCAAAAGGGGTTACATACTGGCCAAGACTAGTAGAAGCATTTTATATGACACATCCATTGCTAATTCCTGCATGAAATTTGGGCAAAATTATGTAGTTTTGTTTTATAATTCATGTGGTAACCATGGATTGTAAGATGTCAGTTTAAAAATTATCCTTTGTTTTCTTTCTAGATTCGCCGTCATGGCTTGTTGCTGGGCGATGTCTCCTGACGAGAGACCAAAGTTTACTCAGCTGCTCGTGTGTTTACAAGATTTCTACACTGCACTTGGTCGCTTCATATGATAGAGGTCAAGGACACTGTGACGTGCTGCACAGCCATGTACTGTATGTGTCACTGAGGAAGGGTTTGACCAATTCATTCAGAAATGTAGTATTCTGCAACCCTTGTAACAAGGGCAGATCGTAGCTTATCTGTTTGAATGTGTCCGATAGCAACGGGACAGCCAAGCTGAACTTGAACTATCTTAAAAATGAAACCCTGTTGACATTGGTGATATGGTGGCATGTTTCACTGCCGAATCCCCAAGAAGGACCAGAGTGTTGTAGAAAGTGAAGTTGTTCTGAGGATAATTCAAAGGTTACCGTGGCAATGTTTGTACATCATGAGGACATGTTGAAGAGTGAGGGCAGAAGTGGATGTGAGCAACAGGACAGTGACAAGTCCTGAAGCTGCTGCTGCTGAAGAAGGTCAAGGACGTTTCTGGGCATTCTGATTGGTTCTTTGTAGAAGTAAATGTTGCCACACCACACAGGAACTAGCCACAGAGTGCATTCTGAAATTAATCGTCCTCCACCCACCATCGCTGAAATGTTCATGGCACTTTAACCTTCATCTCTAAAATGTTCCTTGCACTTGGGAAATCAAATCATGTATTATGTTGTTTTATTACACTTGAAACTGAAATCAAAGGCAATTTGCGATCAAAGACAGGAACGATGGACGATTCCTCGTCGCAGAGCTCTCTACCCAATGGCTGAATACCTCCACAGAATGTCAGCACATCTCTACTGCAGGGAACTGTTGAACAGTGTCCTTCACTGCAGCCTTCTGCTGATCATCATCACAATCTCATCCATCACAACAACCTCCATGAGAAGCTCCACAAGCTCGGTTGCTGCTGAATCATTCAGTTAGTCCTGCACCAACAACAAACACAGTCCTGTTGCATCCCGCAGAAGAACTACACATTATTGAGAAGATAGCGATGCTGTATTGCACAGTTGAAGATACCTGATCATGTGTTGTGCGTTCACCGCCCACCTAGAATGCTGACGTTCTGAGTTGCTTCTAACGCTGTTGTGAGATGACTGTCCTGTGTATGAAGGAAGACACTGCGCTCTCTGTATCATGTAGCAAGAACTGGAGTGCTCCCTGCATCATGTACCAAGAACTCAATCTCAACAATCAACAGAGAACATGCTCTTGCTGTTGATGAATGCAGTATATGGTCAGAATTGAGTACTAGTTTATAATTGCAGTACTGTTGAAATTGTATTGCTTTTATCTGTTTACCAAATCAGTCACTGCCACCACTAAGCAAAAGAATTATTGCTTTGTGGCGTACCAGGTATTTTACATTGATTGTTGGGGAATTTTTCTGACCTGCTTGCCCCACCCATCTGAGTCGAAGGTCGGCGATTGCTAAATTTACTGTAGACATGTTTTATTATTGACAATCATGGTTATTAAATGGCATTATGACCTTGGCCGATATAGGTCAAAGTTCAATATCTGAGCAATTATGATAATGACACAAATAGAACAAATCACATTTGTAGATAGATGTGTATCTGAATATACATAAATGAGTAATTATATCCTCACTGTATTGTTGACCTTGAACAGCTACGGTGATATTAATTTCTGTCTGAAGGATAATTTATATATACATACATATAAAAAGTAACTTTGAATCCATTTACGGATGGATATGGTTTAGGTAATTGATGACCTTGAGGAATAATTCTTACCTATTTTACCACTTATCACAGCCATTCAAGGTCAAGGTCACTAAGGATTTGTTGCCTGACAAGTGTAATTAAAGGTCCACTGCTCTCAGTCCCAAACCAAAGACACAATAGTCCCCCCAGTAAGCACATTTCTACTGTTTTTTGGTTTCTACGATTTTTGTTGAAAATGTTATGTACATTTTAGCTTCCGTCTGCATTTGTTATATTTAGTACAGCAATGAATTGTTACTTTTTCATTTTCATTTGAATCAGTTTTGTAGTATTATAGCCACCTTGAATCAAATCCTAGCAGTGTTGGTATTTCCAGTATAATTTCAATTAGCAAGGATGTTCAGTAACTTGTCAGTTATGATTGCAATTCTTTGAATATTATTATATTAACTTTTTAGTGCCCATAACACTCAACAATTTGCAACTATATGATTTTTGTCTGTTATCATTTCGATGACTGCTTGGAATATTGTATTATCCATAAAATAATTTTGTTTTGTATATGAAAAAATAAATTTATAATTGTTTATATATTTATCACAAGTGCATGTATCTACGTGTACTGATGATGATGAAAACAAATACAACTATGATATAATCATTATGTATGAGGTTTTTTTTTAAAAAGGTCATTTTATGCAACTTTTACCCATGCATTTTGTTCTATGCAAATTCGTCACTGCTGAAAGTGCTATTTTTAGAGTTGTTACTTAGTTCTATATTCTTCATAGTCTTAAAGAATTTATTGAAAATATTAAATAATATAATATATTGAAGAATAGTTTTAATGAAGTGCTGTTGGAAATATTAGAAAAATTAAGAGGTTGTTTTGTATTTTAGAAAATATTTGTTTTGGTTTATTTATATAGTTTGTTATCTAAGTTTCTAATATGAATTTATTGCTGAAGTAACAGAGTTGATTTGGTTGTGTTATAGCGTAAATATTCAAGTAATGTTATTAAGTATGTAATAGTTTCTTGCATCTTAGAATAATTGTATACTAAAATTTACAATAATTTATTACTTTATTTAAAATGTTTGTACCTAATATTTTGAATTTCTAGGCTGTTCTTGCTTATAGGCCACAAACAATGGATTATTACTTTGGTGCCCAAGATTAAGTGATGTTATTTATTACCCTTGTATTGAGCATTTAGTTACTTAAAATTCTTATATTACATGTGTTTTCGTGTGTATTGAAGGACGTCTACATCTCAATATACTCATCTCCACAAGAAAATACGCTCATGCGTTCAACTTGCCTTTTCACATTAATTTTAGTTGTCAGACACTTCTGGAAATCGATACATTGTAAGATGTTCTCATTTCATATCATTCATATTGAACTAAAAAGTTATTACTGCACATTTCATTGAAGAGTTGTGCATTGAATTCAGTTGCATCATTTCATAAATGTGGTCATTTTTTGTGTATATGTAGAGAATGCTAGAATGAATTCGAAAGTGTTACAATTATCAAAGAAATGGGTTTTCTTTTTTGCTGTCATATTTAGTCACAATGTGTTACTTTCTGTTTGTGCTGTGTGTTCACTTATCTGTGTGATAGTGGTTTACCCCCACCCCCACACCCACCCCCACACCCACCTCTACACCCACCTGATTGCAACTTGCAATCAATTCTAACAAGCTAGTGAATCAAAAAGACAGGAGTATACATCGAATTGTGTATCATACTTCTATGTAATTATATAATATTCTCACATGAAAATAAGTCCCTTTGTTCTGATTGTGCCAAATATTAAAACATGTCGACATTTGCTCGAATATTCTAGTTTTGTTGGCAAAGGGGAATAATGAGCATGGTGATTTTATGGCACTTCTATCTAGGTATCATGAAGCTCTCGTATCCACTAAAAGACCACAAAGCTCTCGTATAAGTATATAGCTTCGTGAGCTTCGTATAAAGGGCGTCCTGGGTATTTTAAGTCACTATGATACGAATTCTATTAATTCTGTACATCACATTTTACACATAATTCAATAAACCTTATTATTAATTTTTAGTTTATCTTGAAAATGTTTCTACAGATTTTATTTATGTAGTTTGAGCGAATATCAACTGAGAAGACCTACCTTTAGGCTAGCAGTGGGTTAGCATACATGTACCTTCTTGGTTTACTTCGTTGAAATTGGCAATGCTATTATGCATTGTAGGAGATAGGAGTGTATGCCACAGTATTCTAGTAGGCAGACAATGCGACACGTAGAGGACACAATGGTACCATATTGGTACATAAACGGATACTTGTTCTACGAATTCTATATTTTTAGTCCATCTATCAAATACAAGGTACAATCTACTTCACAATGTTGTCGCAAGAATGTCTCAATACAGGGTACTGTGTATATATATATATATATATATATATGTATATATATATATATATATATATATATACTGCTGGACTAAATATGCATTGTCGCCCTTAGGTGTTGCTGTACATAGGCATTTGTCGCCCCAACGTGTTGCTGTAAATATGCATTGTGTACCATAAACATTGATCGAATGTACATCGCAACGCCTTTGTACATATACGTAACGTATTCAGTCGTATGAAGAAACCATTATACCGATTAACTATAGTCAACATAAGGTATGCGTCCATGTTTATATGTTATGCTGTCAAAAGGAAAATATACATTTGGGTATCGGAGGTTTCAATCATTTGAAATGATATTCAGATTCTATAAACAAATCAAATTACTCTGATAATATTCAGAACAAGAAAATCTTCAACTTTAATTAAATTAGTCTGGTGGCAGACGTCAAATCGATGATGCTTTCTTGACGGGTTCATTCATGCACTCGATCTATAAGCTTGCAAGACGCAGACGACACTTTGTGCGAGGTTGCTGTCAAACCGCATGTATTACAAACATTCTATTGATTTCTTACTAATAGTAATGGTATATAACTTGTTGGCTGACACAACACTGCATAAACCATATGTCGCTTGAACAAAGTTCCGTCATTTGAGAGTAGCTCTATATTCCTGAAAAGAAAAGCAGATGTGAATTTGCAACGTGTCACGAAAGGGTTATAGCCTACCGATAGTCCGGGCGTAAATCGAGGTTTTACGTCATTCCTGTTATATTAAAAGCGTGGTGTTCGCACTCATTTACGTCCAGACTACAGTACGACGAAACAGGCCACAGCATTGAACTTTGGCGCTGGACGATATTATAAAGCAATGATATTCTGCATATATGTATTGAGGTCTGAAATATTGTTATATGTGTGTACTGCAAGTAAACTTCAATTGCTTGTATTCCTCTCTACATTGGATAGCAATTTACAGACATGCCGATCCTAGATGACAATCAACTTGTGTATTGCAGATTGCATATTTATTTGCATGATCACTTGTGTATTTTCTCTGCCAGCTTATATTGCGTTTGCTGTCAGTGTATATTTCGTGTATATTTCGTGTACATGCATCGGGACACTCATAAACAGTCCAGGGATGCAGATGAGTCTCTTAATTAGGTCCACTACCTTAAACTGTATCGTCGTTTCTATTATAGAGAATTCCCGTCATTTGGATATATCACTGATATAGTCATCGGTGACGAATGTATGGATAGTTTGTGCTACATATCGTCTGGCAGGTAATGTTGCAAACTCCTGTTTGGTACCTTTACTCAAAAACTATTTAACGCTGTTCCCTGATAGAACGGCACCCCTCCACATATTTAGCAAAAGAGTGAAGTGAAATAGTAATACATTTAATAGACAGAATTACATAGTTGTAATAGACAGAATTACATAGTTGTAATTTTGGAACTGGTTGGGTACAAGCATTTCCTAACAATGTGCCAAATTTGAGTGATATGCTTTAGATAGTATTTTGGTACTAATACCAAACAGGGGTTTGTAACACTGCCTGCCAGACTATAGGAAGGGGCATGAATTACAACATATATATGCCCGTCACAATAAATGTATAACAATACATGTGGCATATAGTTTATGTATTTCACTCGAGGCTTTAATCGTTGTAATGTGTGTGCACAGAACAGAGAGGCTTTCTTTATGATCCCGATGCGTGTACACATGTATGGTAGAATGTCCTGCCTCCCCTTATGGCTCCAGCCCGTTCACATTCATGTACAGTTGCAGATTATTTATACTGTTGTGTAAATTAAAATTATACAATCATAACGGTAGTGGTTTGTTTTGAATTCACTCTTACCACGGTGACGCTGTCGGTATGCAACACCTGCAACATGGAAGTACGGTCGATGTTCTATCAAGAAATCGAAGTGCACAGGACGAGTTCTATACTTGTTGCAGTAAAAGAGCGGATATTCCAACCATATGCAGTCGCAGATGCAGCAAGAAGATCGTTATATAGTAAACAAAATTAATTAAGGGTCAGTAGTCTTATTGGACGTATATATTTAGCTATATTTAATATATAAATAATAGAAGGATTTCTAAACAACTGGAGTCTCCGGGTACTCTTCAAAACCTTGTAAACAAATTGGAAGAAGAATGGCACCACATTCCTCTAGCTGACTTCCTAAATATGAGAAAGCTTCCCCACAAATATTTGATGACCCGTAACTAATTTTATTAATGTAACAAGGTAATACTCGTCAATTGTAAATACTAAGTACTAACAAGGGAATGATGCCGACACCTTAAGACATGTGCTGTCCAAGATCACCATGGATACAAACCAATGCCATGAAATGGACGAATACAAACCAATGCCATGCAATGGACGAATACAAACCAATGGACAATTACTATACAAGTGGTACTTTATACTAATTACAATTGAGGTAGCATTACACGGTGAAAACTACAAATTAACAGCAAAACCCACAGCAGATATTCTAAGAATCAGCCTGCAAACTTATTCGATTGTCGCCCTTTGATTCCTAAAGATTTCACTTTGAAAAGTGACCCAGCTAACGGCATCTTCTCTGTGTCTTCCTTCAAGCGATTGGCAGAAGTCACATAGAGGTCACTAAAGTCGTCTCCACCAAAACAGCATGACGTTGTGTTTAGGGCAGGAATGTTTACTGTCCGAATAATTTTACCTGTGAAATGCAATACTAGTATATACCGACGGTAAACTAAATGTGCCTACATGAACAGTATAGGTTAAAGGTGAAAAATGATTCCACTGTAAATAATCATATTTGGAACATATATATTGCATATATTTGAACATGGCAGGCATATATTTCGTAATATTTTTTAAGAATTAGAGATTCCAACATTATAATAGTCGTGTATGTATACATGTCCATAGTTGTGTACACACCGATACCTCGCTCAACTCCCTGGGTATCCTTTCATGAATCTCTCGTAACCACAGGCCATAGTAGTATCGTAGTGTTCAGTAAGAAAGCTAGATACGAGAGCTTTATGAAACGATTGTCATGTAGTTGTGCTACCGCAACTTCCTGTTTCATTTGATGACGTTGGGAATTAAGAGCGCGTAGCCTAAATTTGAGATTGAGAGCATATATATTATATATATTGTTTGGATATCTACCTGTTTCTGGGTCTATTCTAACCACCTTCCCGACACCGTAACAGGCCATCCAGATCTTGTCTTCGGCGTCGACGGTCATCCCGTCTGGGTAGCCTATGTCGGTGGTGGCGCTGAAGTCTACCACTGTCCTCTGGTTGCCTAAGGGAAAGGTCAGCTCTGTGATGAACTTCGGAGTAGTTGCGGTAATGGTCAGTGGTCATTGGTCAGTGGTAAATGGTGCTTAAGACAACTTCAGCAATTTTACTGCTTAAAACGTATCCATTCGCTATAATCAAAAGGATTCATTAATGCTTTACCAGCACTGCAAGCAGATCCTGGTGATTGGAAGCACTAAGTCTAGGGATAGATACATCTAATTGCATGGCCCTGAGATTACGAAACATTTTGAGTATGATTTCATGATCAAGCTCAAAGTTTTTTTCACAATATAAAATTTGAGCTTGAGCATGAAATCGCACCCAAAAAGTTTAGTTAATCTCTGGGCCAGATACTAGTGCGAGCCATTTATGACGAACTTTGTTTGCATGTCGGTGGAAACCAAATAAGCCAACCTTTCGTTTCATGGTGTTAATAATTGTGGTATCATGTATTAACCCTCTCCCTGCTGGATTAGCCACAGGTACAGCCCTTTATGGCATATCCGGTTGCCTTCAGCATGGAGAGGGTTAAAATGTAACCAACACGAGAAGACCTCAATTCATAAGTATTGGTATTATGTTCGTCCTGATAACACAATTTGTATCATTGTATAAAATATTACTTAATCTTCCTGCTCCGACGTCAAAGTCGAAGCCCCAGATCTTCTTAGGTGTAGAGTCGATGTAGTACATGGTTCGACCATCGTTGCTCCAGTCCATGCCGTTGCTGATGGTGATGTTCCCCATGTGTTTCCTTGCGGTGCCGTCGGGATCGACGCTGTACAGGGATCCGTGACCTTTCGGCCATTTTTTGGGGTCAGTGACATCCTTGCCCATGTAACAGGACCCTGTGCAAGTATACAAGAGGGCAGTATAAAATAAAACGTATAGCGATATAAAGTAAGGTGAACAAACGACTTGAAATTAATAGGTTAGCTTTACACGCAGTTTCTTCTCTCTCTGTCTGTCTCTCTGTCTCTCTCCATCTCTCTCCTCCATCTCCCTCCCTCCCTCCCTCCCTCTCTGTCTCTCTCTGTCTCCATCTCTCTTCTCCATCTCCCTCCCTCTCTCTCTCTTCTCCATCTCCCTCCCTCTCTGCCTCTCTCTCTGTCTCTCTTTCTCCATCTCTCATCTCCCTACCTCTCTCTGTCTCTCTCTCTCATCTCTCTTCTCCATCTCTCTCTCTATCTCTCTCTATATATATCTCTCTCTCTCTCTCTCTCTCTCTCTCTCGTCATATATAAAGCTATCAACGTAGAGTTGTGTAAGCATACCTTTAATGCATGTAAAAGAAACACAATCCAGCTATAGAGGGTCTATTAAATGTACTATATGTAGGAGATGGCCTATGTTTGAAATGGACCCATTGAAATACTCCAAGGAACCCAAAGGTCAAAATCATATTGAAAGGACGTCAATATCATATTGAAAGAGACGGTATCAAGAAATAACCAACTAGCCTTAATGATGACATATATAGCAATGCTCTCTTCATATATCTCAACATTCTCTTAATTAATTGGCATTGCATACTTAACACCTTGTGATGGATGCTATGCACACAATGGCTATGCGTTTCAGAGCATAACATCTCAGAGAGTAAACTATCAACTGACCAACCCACAATCTTCCAGAGTTATCGACCTTCCCATCGTTAAGCATGTTGTTTCCTGACTCCAAAGTAGCGATGCTGGTGATTTTAGCTCCAGTATCCCAGGATTCCAAGATGGCGACGTCGGTCGTCTGCGTCACCACAAAACCGCCCTTTTCTCTCGGTATAATGATACTTACAGATCTATCTTGTAACACGAGGAAAATAAGAGATAATGTAATTCATAAAATTAGTAGGAATAAAATAGGTGAAATGCATAGTATGTCTAGAGTTATATTGACATTGGCAGTGGATAATATAGGTATTAGGTAATGATTAAGAAATCACTATTAAGGAAAACAGATTTCGATGGACAGTTAATTCACATTTTTTTGATGAATTAATTACACGTCACCCTCCGATCAGCTAATATCTCAAATGAACATACATGAATTATATTCAATATTTTTTATCTGTTCATTTCTCTATACCCAATATAGACAGTTTTCTGAAGTCACAAATAAGCACGGGCGAATACATTTTGGACAAGAACATGTGCAAGTTTATCCCTGCAAACGTATATGCATCATGAAATAATAATCGGGCTTCATACAACACTGCTGAAAATGTAACTTCCTGACTAGTTCATGTAACACGATCTAATCTATTCATCTGGACACAATTGATAACCTAGAAACAAATAGATGTCAATTTTACATCCACGAAGTAAAATTCGTTTCTCATATTAATAATGGACTGTCTGCTTATACCTCATATCAATGACGTCATGTATTAAATTGTTGTAATTACTATGGTCATGTATACTTGGAATTGTGTGGCACCTGATAAAAAAAACTTTGAAAATAAAGAAGAGACCTACATGAGATGACATCAATTCATAAAGTATGTATGTTATATTCGTCCTGATAACTAATACTATTGGCTAAAATATTGGTGACGGATTATCGGTATATGCCATACCCATATAGCCAGGGGTGCGTTCAATGGAGAATACATATGCATATGTATACTATGTATTAATACGCGAGCCGTTCAGTGAGCAATACGTATGCATATGTATG
>JAUTBT010017634.1:0-21918 GCA_032361225.1 Lepetodrilus schrolli
AGTGGCAATGCAGTTATAATCCTTGGTCTTGTCAGTACCAGCCGATGCTCGCAGGTTTACTGCAACATTCAGCGCTATGGATGTTGCAGTAAATAATCTGTATGAGGTACGGTATATATAATAATAATGTGCACATTTATATTGCGCCAAATCTATAACGCTCGAAAGCGTGCTCACATCACTACATTATTACCAAGGTCAATGGATCAGTGTGCTTTCAGTTACCATGCTTATCTCCCTGGGGATTATACAACTATCTAGATTAAATTCCTCATACATATATAGGCGTACGCACCTCCACGACACTAATAGGAGCCATGAACAAATATTCGGTAAGAAGTTTGAATGTTCACACTGTTATTTCTAGTTTCCAATAGCCATACTGGTATATCGATTTATTAAATATATGCCATATCGGTTTGTCCCTTCACCAGAATAGTATCGGTAAATAATATCGAATCCAGATATCGCAAATACAACTACATGTACGTATAGCTTGTGTTGGTATTATATTTATGAGAAAGGGTAGTCATTCGGAATGATCCAATAACGATTACCCAGTATATTTGTGTGAAAATAATAAGTACTGGAAGTTGCGCACATAGTGTGTTACATACGTTGGTATACGTAGAATACTAACAGCTGATTACAAGGAACATCGATCTACTGCTGTAACTACTAGTGTAACTACTACTACTACTACTACTACAACAACTAACACTACAATTCTCGGATTGATTCAAAATGGCTTCCTCTGTCGCTCTAATCGGTGATGCTGCTGGTAAGGTTGGTGAAAATCTAATGAATAATTATGTGACTAATAAATGTACAGGAAAGTATTTGAGTACAGAACATTATAAATAATTGTTCGACAGATACTGTATTGTATACAGTGGACATATTTTAACAAATTATTATTATTTGAACCCATCATCCCGTTTCGCTCATAGTACGCTCATTTTAAACTTTGTCGAATCCATGGAATGAATATAAAACAAACAAGCATATTTTATCCCTGTTGAGTTCTGGTCGTGCAAAGTGTTCTTATTTAAATATATTCCTAGAATGTGCATACTGAGTTTTAGATACACGTCAAACGCACTGAGCAATCATGTCAAACATACTTTGATAATTCAAATATAGTTTTGATTTATAATACATTTATATTGTTTTGATTTAAACTTTCCTTATTCCTCAGAATAAGAGTGGACAAAGTTATCAAAGTTATTATATCCGTTCTTGTTCCAGTGATACATTCATATATAGCTTTATTCATTTATTGATGAGGAATCCCTGGTATGTGTGTGTACATGCAGGCTATAGTATATTACGTTGAAAGCAAACATTAACTAGTCAGCCGGTGATCACCAGGCACCGTGCTCAATAACAAGGTATACTTGTCTCACAGTAAACGTCTTAAGTTATTAGGCTATTTCTGTCAGGAGTTACATTAGTACAATGCATATAAGACCAAATTATTCCTAGTATTACGGTTGTGTTACAACCATCGATACAAAATGCAGCAGCGGATCCGGGGGTGGGGGCTTGTCTTAGGGGTTGGCGAGAGAACAGCGTAAATTAATAAAACAAATATTAATTCTACCATTAGGTATAATTAGAAGTGTATAATCTACAGTACCTCTAATATTCAAAGGAATCAGCTCAAAAATGACAATTTCTCTCTAGAGATGACTGGAAACACAAACATGTATACCTAGTTTTCAAAATGTGCCGGATCAATTCTCCAGCTCCCACTCACACGATTTTGATTAGTTATAGTTTATATCACTATTGACAGCTTCAATGCAAAAATGCCATTTTCTTTCTGTATGCAGGCGTCACGAATGCGCATTTAATTATGCCTACATTTAAAAAACACTTCCAGGAACATCCGTTGATGAAAAGAAAATCGCATCTATCCCTGTATTTCAAAATTTCGGGAAGCCGCCTCCAGACCCTAGTAGGTAGCTTAGGTGTCTTTCTGCAGATGCCAGTAGATCGCTTTTCATTACGCCTACATTTCCAAACTTCCATTGATAAAATCATGGTACTAAAAGACGTTCAAATTTCGGTCATGCCCTAGACTACGCTAGATAACATTGTGGGGTATAGATATCAGGAACTTGTACTTTGTTATGCCAACATTTAAAAAATGTCGGGAGCGTGCCATCCAAACCCCACTGGATAAATGGTGCGAAAATATGTAGACACCAGGAAATCGTATTTCATCATGATTATATTTTAACATTTCCGGTGCTTAAACTTTGGAGCTAAAATCTGTAAATATCTTTACCGATGCCAGGAAATTTCATTTTATAATGCCCATATTTCTAAATTCCAGGGAACATACCCCCAGACCACACTAAATAACATTGTGGCTTTTTATATAGATACCAGGAAATAGTACCTATATTTCGATACATTTACCCCACTAAATAACGCGTGCTAAAAATGTTTTGTCCTGTAGATACCAGGAGATCGTTTTTCATTTTGTGTATATTTAAAATTTCCGAGAGCGTGCCTTCGTCGGACGCAGCAGATAACTAATAATAGCACAGACCATCGACATGCGCTGTTCATACCTATTTTATAGATGCACCTTAGTACATTACTATTAACATATAACATGAATGACATTTCTTTCACAAATAGGCCTAATAGTATACAGATTGAGACTTCCCTGCACTGAAATGTATGCTACAAAATGGGTATACATAATGGTACGTTACTTAAACAGTGATGAATTGCGAAAAATAATTCAAGAACACTGTACCCTGAACCTGTTGAAATAAGACTTAATTTTGGGAAACAAATTTGAATAGCTGGAATAGTACAAACCGAAAAGATCCGTAGAGTCAATATCATCTTTGATATTTTGTCAAATAAGCAATAAGCATCGCTGTACAACTGTTACAATTTGCTTGCATAGGAATGAACACAAATAAATATTAAAATATAAGATGATCGCTATTTAAAGCTATAGAGATGACGGTCTAGCCTGCATGCATGTATTCCTAACAGTGACGCACACGTAATTATCAATCTCATTAAAAATCAGATCTGTTTTTAAATCGCTTTTCATTATTTTTTATTCTGATTGGTTAGTCAATGAACCTGCTCAGGAGCAGTTTCTTATGTGATTTTAATGGGATTGGCGCTGCGTTATATGTGAATAACTTTTCAAATGCTGGCAACTGTATCAGTGTTTTAAGCTATTTTATAGATAGACAACGTCTCATGTTTTTACGTTATTATTAACAGTCTAAAAGGATAAACCAATATAAGACTGTTATTTTTTTAATATTTTTTTTATTGTTTTATTTAATTTAATTTAACTTCAGGTCTGCTTTGTGGTTGTTCAAACAGAACTGAGGCTGGGACTGATTCGTTCTTAGGTTGATTTGATCAGAGTAATTGCCCTTGTCTATATATATTCGGACAACATCGGCATATTTCGTTAACGTTTCATATGGCGCTATGTATGATGTTTCGGCATGATGCTATGTATTTTGTAGAATGTTTCGTTCCTAGAGTGATAGTTGCCAACGTTTTCGGTAATATCATAATATAACGTACTTGTTCAAGTGCTCTGGTATTCTCTTCTAAATGACGGGTTTGAAATTTGGTCTGTGTGTTGTTAGATGAAGTAGTTAGAATATTTCGCAGTTAGAATATTTCGCTGTTGGCGGGTCTGGAAGAATGCGAAGGAAATGAACTTCGTGATCAGCTGATCATCTGTGTGATGTCAACATTCTAAGAAAATATGACTGATTTTACAGGTCAAATGTATACGAAAGCGTGTTATTAAATGGCTATTTCATCATAATTAACGTTAATTGACCTTATTGCGGAAAAATATTCAGGTTGACATTTAGTTGTCGTAATGGCATTTTTAATGCCTGAATCGCGATTCAAAGTCACAAAATCTCGACCTATCGTTGAACTTGATCGTGGCGTTGACGAACAGTTACACTTCACCACAGATGCCAAGTCTAACATCTCAAAAGGTAATATTTGGCCCAATGAACTTGCTTGACTAAAGTGAATAAATGACATTTACTATAGTTGTTTTGGTTAGCACGTTGGATTTACAAGAAATCTTGACCAACATGGAGATCACGGCTGCAAAATATTTTTCTTTATTCCATAGACATCTATGATCTGCACATTTGCCAAAATCTTTTATGAATGTGTAGAATGGAATTGATGTAGGGTGTAAGTAGAACACTCTTTAGTGATGTCAGTGATTAGGCTAGGACAAAAGAATGAAGTCAAATCAACCTGATAAATGAAGCAGGTGGGTCTCTGTGACAGGCAAGTGCTACTGTCAAGATAAAATAATAAATTACATAATAAATAGTGGTGGGTGGTAGCACAATGGTATAATTGTTTGCGAAAGTACCAGCTGGCACTTGCAGGTTTACTAAAACATTCAGCGCTATGGATGTTGCAGGCTTCCTCCTGCCATAAACTGATAAGCCATGAAATAGTCATGAAAGCGGATCTAAACCCCAATTCAAAACAACAATAAAAAAAACATGAGTCTTCAAAGCTTTGCCTTAATTCATAATAAATAATACTGTAAAATCCATTTCAGACAAAAGTGATGATGCTTCAAATGGGAGTAGAGATCATGATGGATCATGTCGGATGGCCTTATATGAGGTAAATGGAATATATCTTGTGAACAAATTCATTTGAACATATGGACATTTACTTAAAGGCATACAATCACGGTTTGTTGACATATGTCATGGTCAAACATATTTTACCAGAAAGTTAGTCTGTGTCACACCCTGTTCTCACCAAAATCCTCCTATTCAAAATTTCCTCCTAGAGCAGTTAAGCAAATCTAGATTACTGGAGAACAGGAGATCAGAAGGTAAAGAATTTCAGGGGCTCCATTCATATAAATATAATACCAATCAATATAAGTTATATATTATTGATTTTCTTTAACCCTCTGAGACTGGATAGTCTACCAGAGAGTATGTAATTTGATTTGTCTACACAAATATATATTGGGCAACAAGCTACATTTTATGCAGGTCCCACTGGTTTTCAAATTTTATTGCGACACAAATGCGATGATATGTATGCTAATTGAATATACATTGTATTTCCAACTCGTATTTGGTCAATGGCGGCAGTAAAAATCTGTGACAGTTTGTGTTTAATATTGTATTCTCAGGAGGACCTCAAGAAGAAAGGACGACTGTCTCAACTACTGGGTGGCATTGCAAGCTACCAAGCTGCTATTGCTCCAGTGCCTGAGGAAGAGTCTGGGAGTAAACCTTGTAAGGTAGAGGATGGGAGGCAGGGAGGGAGGAAAGATTGAATTTTGCACTTCTACATAGGTTAAGATTGGCACTTGCCCAATCTAAAATGCCCAGTGCTGCAGGTATCCTAAGGACTAGTGGAAATTTAGGATAGATACTATTACTATATATTGAAGATGTTCGTAAACTCGTTCGAATCCCAGGATCAGCATGGTCCCGCTAACAATGGCACCTAATGTGGATTTGAGATGTTTCTGATGAGGTGTTCGCTTCAATTGATGGACTGAGAATCCTAGCTTTGACTAAGTTGGTAGAGTGATGGACTCGCAATCCAACAGCTTGGGTTTGAATCCCAGGATTGGCATGTTCTTGTTCCGTATACTATATAAAGTTAACATTAACAGCTGCTTCTATTGTTCACAACCCAATACAATTTAGTCCACGTTGGACAACAGAATTGACTCCTTGTAGTAGGAGATTTCGCATGTGTGTGTTGCAGAAAGCTGACCTGGGTGCTATTCTAGGCGTGTATCTACCATGCATACAGAACATCTTTGGTGTGATGTACTTCGTGAGGTTGTCATGGATTGTGGGAACTGCTGGAGCTCTCAGTGCCTTCGCTATTGTCTTCATCTGCTGCTGTGTGGTACGTCTCATGTAAAAGGTCCACATCGTAGCATTGTTACTGTATACAAATTGAGCTCAAACTCATTTACGGGTGTAGAAATGTTACATTGACATTCCAAGAAGTAACATGGAATCTACATCAAGAACTTTAGGTCCCTGTTCCACTATGAGAGTTCTTGTAACAGGCATGGCAATTTTCCATGGATCCACAGAAATCTGCTGATTTATTTGTCATGGGTTGATTCATTTGCTCTGGATGTGACTTGGAGCCTGCAGCCCAGGCTTGTTTTCCTGCTGAAATCACAATTGTCTTTTGCCAGGCCTGTTGTATTATATATACTTTGCTGAGGAGTGGTATAAAAATACGCTTTACAGCTTGGTTACCAATCCGCATTCATTTTCTCTTGAATAAAAATATGTTTAAACCATTTACAACTCTTGTAGTGCTCTTGTAGATTGTTTTGTGGAACAAAAGCCTACAGCTCTTGCTTCTTGCATTACAGAGTCTACTGACGGCCTTCTCAATGAGTGCTATCGCAACCAACGGAGTGGTGACGGGTGGCGGCACCTACTTCATGATCTCACGGTGCCTGGGGCCTGAGTTCGGTGGGGCCGTGGGCATCCTCTTCTACCTTGGACTGTCTGTATCTGTGGCCATGTACCTAGTGGGGTCCATCGAAATTCTGCTGGTGAGCAGGATTCACTGTCATAAACATCCTTAAATGTCAGTGGTGGTACTTACGCATGAATACACACCACAATATTTTGGTAATAGGCTTGTTTGATGAAGAATATTCGTTATTAGATTATGATGTTTAATAGTAAATATATATTTTATTTACAAGCCATTCTGATTGATTCAGTACAATTTATAGACCATTTTGCTGTATTCTATACAATTTATTGACCATTTTGCTGTATTCTATAGAATGTATAACCAGTTTGCTGGTTTAGACTATAGATATGTGGATACTGTGCAATGTGAAGCCTAACTGTACAAATGTCTTATTAGAAACCCAACCTACTACCTGTTTTACTATTTACCATTAATCGTGGAATTTGATTATTAGTTAGTCATTGTTTCAGAAAATTAAGACACTATGCCACAGTTTCAGTGGAAAGGACATTTTCAAAGACTTTAAAGACCCTTGGCTACTGCCCATGCAGAAAATAATTTTCCTTGTTTCTAATACTGAATACTTTGGAAAATTATATTGTTTTCAGACCTACATGGTGCCGTCTATCTCCATCTTCGGCAACGAAACGGTTGCGGACCAGAACAACGACTACCGCATATACGGAACGGCGTTGGTGCTACTACTGGCATTCGTGGTGCTGGTGGGTGTGAAGTTTGTCACCAAAGTGGCATCATTCACGCTGGCGTTCGTCATTGTGTCAATCGTTTGCATATACATCGGAATGTTCACGTCAAACACGGAGAATAGCATCCGGTAAGTAACTCCCATTGGTCCCATTTCACAGAACAGTTGTAGTGCTGCCAGTTGTATGACTGTTTTTTCCAAGCTTTCTGACTTAAAACATTTGAGAAGCAACTTAATATATTTTTTAATTAAATTATTTTTTATTAAAATAACTTAAAATTAAAGAAAAATAAATAACTATAAAATGATAAAAACATTTTTTTAATAAACACAATGAAAATATAATTAAAAAGTACAAAATAATATAATTAATATTTATTTATTTTCTATATATGTATACCTTCTAAAATATGTTTGATAAATAATTAAATAATAAATAGTCCCATTTATGAAGCACATAACTCCTAATGCAAGCTTGAGGCACTAAGCTCTACACTATTTATTGGATAAGAAATATTATGACTATATAATAGCTATACATATACCGTTAACTTCCTATTATTAACGAATCTTGTTGTTGTTTCAGTATATGCGTATTGGGAGACCGTGTATTGCCTTCCAGGAACTTGATGGTGAACAATACAATAATGTGCACAAAGAACGAGACTGGTCCTGTATATGACATGTTCTGTAACTCTGTCAATGACTCCAAGACGGTATGCGATCCGTATTTTGAGGCCAACGATGTTCGACTGATTCCGGGTATTCCTGGAATTGCCAGTGGAGTCTTTATGGGTGAGAATCTCTTCTACGACAGTGCAGGTGCACTTGTTTTATCTGGAAAACAAATTGTCCCAGTTTCTGACTTGTACTTAAACTTATTAGTAAAAGGACTCGTACACATACGTGATTTTACTTATGACCGTTATTATTATTGCTCATATATAATATATGGATCTATGTTTGTAAGAAACTGAGCTTTCAGGCATGAACAACCACGCAAACCCATCGAAATAAATCCTTCTTATCTGATGTTGATAAACAAAGATTGTTTACAAAACATGCAAAATGGTGTCTATATCAGTCACGTGGTTAGAAGAGTATGCTGTGATTGGTCCATGGTCAGACAGTTGGGAGACGGTCATACACAACAGCTAACCAGCTGACTGCCCGCTGATTTATCGATAACATCATTTGGAAGGAAATTAATCGCTGTACATTTTGAACATTTCCACTTTGTAAATTGCACCACAATCCAGTTAAAGTATGCTAAGAGATGAATTTTTTACCCTTGTCAATGAATCGGTGTGAACTCCTTTCTCAACTACCTGGAGAGTATTCAACCAAAACTGCCATTTCCATCACATTCACTTGGCTCGAAATATATCCTTAAATCATGTCATCATTGTTATAGAAATGTGTTTTACATGAAGTTACAGAATTGATAATGTTTGACATGGTCGTTTCAGAAAATCTCTGGCCCAAGTACACTAAAGCTGGCGTACATCCTGCCTCTGATACCAAAGCCAATAAACACAGAGGCGATATTACAACAGACATCGCCACTTCCTTCATTATCCTACTTGCCATCTACTTCCCCTCTATCACAGGCATGTCCATCCATTACTAACCAGTACATATTGCTGTGTATTGTAGTCACATTGGCTGAAATATTCCTGCAGCGATGTAAAGAAATACATCCAAAGACAATAGTGCAGTGCCTAATTCTATGTTGAAAATGTTATTGAAGCCATTTTCAGATGTATATTTAATGGCTTTGACATAATTTTCTATAGTATGTTCACATTCATGAATTTATGATAAAAAAATATGTATTTAATGTTTTAATTTTTGACATTATTTTCTAGTGGGTTCATGTTAATGGAGTTATGATCAGATGCATATATTTAATGTTCAGGCTTTGCCATCAGTTTATATAGTGCATCCATGTCATACAATAATGATTAGATTAATTAATTAATTCATTCATTCATTCATTCATTCATTCTTGTGTTTAATGTTTAGGTTTTGAGCAAGGTTCCAACTATTCCGGAGACCTCAAGGATGCACAGAAATCCATTCCAGTGGGGACACTCTGGGCAGTGATATCTACTTCGTTTGTTTGTATCCTTTAGTGGATAGTCCTCTGTGACTCTAATGTCAATAGAAAGCCACTAACCACTTCTGTTGATTATCCACTAACCACCTCAATCACCACTTCTTTAGATTGTCCACTAACCACCTCAAGCAGGGCATAGAAGGCTCGTCTATAGACCACTATCCAGTTCTGTGAACTTGTCCCCTTATCACTTCTGTGGATACACGTTCATTTCGGGTGGATTTTTCAAATATCCATCAGTGGATATGTCAACTGTCGACATCAGTAGATAAAAACCCACCAATCGTATCGGAACCAAAAAAATACATTCTTCCTTGACATAGCACCAGACTTGTCATCTGTGCTATTCTTCGCTGCATGCATCGAGGGACCATTACTACGAGACAAGTAAGTGTCGTTTTCACATCATATGTATTTATACATATAGATATAGATATATATTTATACATATAGATATAGATGTAGCCAGGTGTGATATAACATGCTACTACTGGTCTTGGACAGAACAGTTACAACTTGGCTCAGTTGGTAGAGCAATAAACTTGCAATCCAGCAACTCGAGTTTGAATCCCAGGATTGGCACGGTTTTCAGTTACATATATATTTTTACAATAGTGAAAAAAAAACATGAAAAGATGTATTTCAGTTTCATATTGCAGGCTATTTACAGTTATCTCATGTATTTACAATGCATTTTCATGTAATAGGTTTCTTTCGGTCAGTTAACAATAAAAATTAATTGAAAGAAATATTGTTTGGTATATATTATATCTAGCTGTGCGTTGTGGACAGGTTTGGTGACAGTATAGACAAGGAGTTGGTCATTGCGGAACTGGCATGGCCCAATCGTTGGGTGATCGTCATTGGTTCTTTCCAGTCCACAGTGGGGGCGGGACTTCAAGCCCTGACAGGTACACACGTACCAATAGTGTATGCACAGGCATGTGACAGGTCAACTGCATGGGCGTAGCTAGTGATCAATAATGTGTACTCCGAACCATTTGACAGGTTGGACGAACGTTTAACCATCGAAGCTCAGACACGGTTTCTATCAGTTTTGTTAAACCCTGCTCGTGGAATTATACAAAGACTGAAGTAATACAGCTGTAATAATAATATCACGATTTCGTATAATTTAGTCCCCAATCAACTTCCTATTTACGGTATACGAATCAATCCTATTTCCACGAGCCTGAATGCACCTAAAATGTCCTACGTACTTGGTTTTCTTCTTGTATTAATCATTCCACTTGGCCACACATGTGTGGTGATTGGACCCCTCTTTCACATGACGCTTAACTAAATGCTGATGATTTTTATGCAATGTACACAGTACACCCCATCCTCGGACACTGAATATCGTAACCACTCATGTTACGATAACCAGCAATGATGGAATTCCCTGTTAATTGTGTCGCGATAGAAATTGTACATCATTTGGCAATGTATTGTGCTGTATGAGGTTTTCTCTCACAACATCGTCTTCCAGATTATGTACAACAGTTCCAATGTCGGTGTAGTTCACAGTTTCTACGCTGGGCTCGGTCGTGGATGGGGCACTACTTGAACAGCTAGCTGATGAAAGGAGTGAATTTTAGCGTGACATTTCATGTTTTCTTTTAGCCTGGACTTTTAGAAGGGATATAACTCTCAGCACCCCACAATGTTTATATACTATATATAGCTGCATGTAGCCTACACATCGTGGAAAAGAGTTCAAACCCAAACAATAATATAAGTACCGGTACAGTTGATTACTGGTAATGCGTTTTTTATTTTCTTAATCATAGGTTACATTTAACTGCATAAACTGTTTAATCTTGAGCAGGTTAAATAATTAAATACAAATGAAAAATAACATTATTTTTTTTATGTCTATTTCAAAAAGTGTACTCACATGAGTACACTGCGTATAGGATGATACGCCTATGAACTGTATTAATATTTTACTTAGGCCAGCATAAACAAGTTATTGAAAATATTAATTGTTTTCGCTGCTTTTCAAATTTCAAAATATTTCAAATCATAAGATGTAAATCAATTCCAGTAAGGTTTATTTTCAGCAGTCATCATTCAGTGTTCATTTACTGTTTAATACTGCTATGGCATGTCATATTGAATTATATTTTAGATGGAAATTAATGTAAACTAAATGTATTAAGATTACATATAAATTTGGTTTGATTTCACAGTGGTGGATTTCCCTGATCTACCCTCCTCAAACATTCTGCAGGTGCAACTGCTCAACTAAAGGTTTTATTCACAGATCCACAAATAAAATTTGAGCTTGAGCATGAAATCGTACTCAAAAAGTTTTGTAATCTCGAGGTCTGGCCAATGTTTTAATTAGCAAGTGAGGTCCAGACTTGTTATGCATTTACAGCAGTTGTCTTGTCCTACCAGGTGCCCCGCGACTGCTTCAGGCCATCGCCAAGGACAACGTGATCCCCTTCCTGAGCTTCTTCAGCGTGACCACGAAGAACGGCGAGCCGATCCGCTGCCTCGTCCTCACCACCCTCATCGCTGAGGTGGGCATCCTGATCGCCAAGCTGGACTACGTGGCGCCCATCGTCACCATGTTCTTCCTCCTGTGCTACGGCTTCATCAACCTGGCCTGCGCACTGCAGACCTTGCTCAGGCTCCCGCATTGGCGCCCAAGGTTCTGGTGCTACCACTGGAGCCTGTCTCTGATGGGCCTGGCACTCTGCCTGGTTCTCATGTTCATCTCCAGCTGGTACTACGCCATCATTGCCATCATGCTGGCAGTGGCCATCTACAAATACGTCGAGTACATTGGGTACGCTGCAGGTTTTTACGCCGTCGATATATTGTAACCCTCGCACCGCCACCTGGGGCCTTTGAGGCCCGGTGTACCATTAAAACTCCATGTATGTACAATAGGGTAGTGGGGTGAGGGTTAATTGTGTTCAATTCAACAATCCTGAGAGGAAAACATGGATATGAATATAGGATCAATAAATGTTATTTTCTGAAATGTATTGAAAGTAATATGTAGCTGAGTGTGAAATAAGATGCTCCTACAGGTCTTGGCCAGCTGGACTCAGCATGGTCCTTTTTCAAATGCATATTATGTGAGGTTTCATTAGATAAAGAGCAAAAAGAACCAATTTTATTAGTTATTTTGTCGTAATATTAGTGTATCTGTACGATGTATTTCTGCCAAGGGCTGAGAAGGAGTGGGGAGATGGGATGACAGGTCTGGCCATGTCTGCAGCTCAGCACTCGCTGTTCATGCTGAAGGGGAATTCCACGCACTCCAAAAACTGGCGGTCTGTCTCCAATGTGTCTTCAGTCTATCTTCAGTCTCTCTAGTCTGCAGTCTGTCTTCAGTCTCTAGTCTGTCGCCAGTCTGTCTCACAAATTCTATAAATCCTGGAATATATAAATGTTGACCAATCCCTCAGATCTGGGTCCAATTCCACATAAATTCTGTAGTGCTGTGAGAATAGTATGGAAGTTCTACTGTCGTAAATTATGTGCAATGGGACCCTGTGTGATTGTAGACTTTTGGGCTGACAGATTAATTAAAGTCATTGCTCCATTGGCCATTACTGATTGGGCTAGTACATCACTGAAAATAAAAATAGGCAAAAAATAATGCAAACGTGACACAATATATATAAATATATAATTTGAAAATAGGTTAAACATTTTAATTACTGTTTGACAAATGACCTTGTTATGACCTTGAATTAGTGTTTTCTTATCAATTCTATTAATATTTCATTGCCATATTTTGTGAACATTGGGAATCTGTTCCAATAGTAATTTCACTCCTGAATGTTGCAAGGTTTTAACAGCAACCTTATTGCTTTGTGGTTACTGTATTTCTCGCTAACTGTTTCAGACCCCAACTACTGCTGCTAGTCAAACCAAACGCAGAATTTAAACCCTCATCGCCCAGATTGATGTCGTTTGCAAGCCAATTGAAAGCAGGTACACACCTGAAGGAATTGGTCTGTTTAACAATTCAAGTTTGGATCCATATATAATAATGAATATGCAGTGTTCAAACCAGTTATCTACAACTACTAGAAAGTTATAAAAAAAAAATTGTAAATGTTTTTAAAAGTTTAGCAAATTATATACAATTTGCACACAAGACAGAAATGTGTAAGTATGGTCCTTAGACGGATATTGCATTTGAATTGTAAAGTGATTTGCAAGGTCAAAATCATTCATGAGTCATCGATTTTGGTGAAAATTGATAGCTTAATAATAGAGTAGGGAGTAAGCAAATAAAATGCATCATAAATAAACCGACTCAAATAGCATCCATGTACTGTTTTCAGGTAAAGGGTTAACCCTAATTAGCAGCATTTTGGAAGGAAACTTTGTTGAAAATATCGACAACATCAGCAAGACTAAAAAGGTAATACTTAGTAAAATAATACTAATTTGCATTATTGCTTCAGTTTTGGATAGTTACTATTCTGATGTGGTCATGATATAATGCATAATCTCATTGCAGTGTTAGTCCTTGGGGCTTCAGTACAAGATGCTGCTTGCAGGTTTACTGCAACACTATGGGCTGCAGGTGTTGAAGGTTTCCTCATGCAAACTGACAACTGCAATACATCGGCATATTTATTTTGAAAACGGCTAGGTCCCCCCCCAAATTATGTTTTATCAGCTCTATTTACCATTTCCTCTGGGCCTGGTTACTTTTTCTGGTATTTGGTTTATAAGTAAATGTTTTTCTACCATACTGAATATATTTTGGTGATTTCTGTTTCAGAACTTAGATGAGTACATCGAGAAGTCCAAATTGCTGGGGTTCTCAGATGTTGTGATGGCTCAGACGGTTGAAGATGGTATCTGTCACGTGTAGGTAGAAGCATTCATCTTAATCCTAGGCAGGCTAATTTTATTCCTTGTTTAGTAGACTAATTTATTTAGTAGACTTTATTCAGTAGACCTACTGGTATTGGTTAGAAGGGATACCCCTTAAGCTCAGTTGGTAGAGCATTGAACTCACAGTCAAGAAACTCGAGTCCGTATTCCAGGACTGGTACAATTCTCAATCCCACGTTGGGCACCATTGTAGCAGGATTGTGCCGATCCTGGAATTTGAACCCGAGTTGCTGGATTGTGAGTGGTGGTGGTGGTGGTGGTGGTGGGGTTTACTGCTTTGACAGTCGCCTTCCAGCTTAGCTGATTTCGGCAGACTGGTCCCTCCTGGCATGTGTCTCACAGCATGGGAATTATGTGAAGAATCAATTATTGAAGAATTCATCGTTCTATGCCATTACGATATAAGATTATTGGGTCGAGGAGCACCTTTTATTGCCGCTTCATTCAGTATTATCAGCTGATTATCAGGTATATTTAGTTCTACATGGTGCTGCTGGTATTCATCTCATAACATGAGTATGTGACTACTGTATTATCAGCTGATTATAATTAGTGTCGTATTTCAAAACCCGCCATCGGGTCATCCGGGTTACCAAGGGGTATCAGTCATCTGGCATGCAGTTCGCGCAATATCACTGGATGTATCCTTAGACAGCAGCTAGAATTCTGATAGTCCTTGTCAGAGACGTTTCGTTGCATTTCGATTTTTAATGATTTACATTTTTTTGAAAAATTGACTCTTCAAAATAATGCAAAAGAAACATTAAAAATAGAAAAAATTGCCACGAAACGTCTTTAACAAGAACTAGATTATTGACCACTTACAATTTCTCCAGCTTCGAAGCTCATGCCATGGTCAGCTAGATGACATGCTTAACGGTCAGACGAATTATTTGCAGGAAATATCATACTTTTAATTTGCTTATATACACAACCGTCTATGTTGTTCCTCATCTCACTTGTAATTAATACTTTTTTCATCTTTAGTTTTCTTGAAAAACTAATATTGATTTAACTGGAATTTTAAGAAATGGTCTGTATCGAATTTCTATGAGTCACGTACTTGTGTTTGTCTTCAGGTCGCACGCTGTAATTTTAAAATAAAGTGTACCGTTCGTTTATTACGTCTCAACGATGTTATTTCATCGACATGACGTATAGTCTACTGACATTAGACATTGGAAGATATCGTATCAAATTAATCAACTATGCTTAATAATTCGATATCAGCTGGTATCCGAATGTAGACATACATGTAGTCATAATAATCAGTTTCAGCTAATATAATGGATGGAATCAGATACGAGTTAATACGTACGCTACCACGTGATACAATAAGTAGAGATGGAAATATAAGTATAATATTATAGCGAGAGGTATTTGCTAGTTTCAGTTAATCAGATGTTGAAGAAAATCAACGATCCTAGATGTAATAATGAGGCAAAATATATTAATATTATACTTATTATTAATATTTTATTAATATTTGATGTAATTACTATTATCCTTTAAACAAAATATGCCAGAGGTCTTTTTACGTTGAAGTTCACCACTTTAAACATTAAATACACAATTGTTCTACATCGCCGGATAAACGTTATGCTCTTCTATATACGCTGTAATTAAAGAAAAAAATATATGGTATTTAAAATTACAATCGACAATTGTTTAATCCTAACATATTTGATCGTTGGAATAATGTCAATATTTAAAGTTACGCGGTATAGCCGTGTATATACAGATACATCTGCACAAAGTCCAGACATCAATGCGCACATCTACCACCTATAAATAGACATGGAAGGTCAATGGAATGATTCTGAATGCTGCAGTAGATGTGCTCAGTGCAACTGAGGACACGGAGTTATCTATTGTCTTACTTACAAGTACATAATGGTGTATTTATCAGTAGTGTATGGGAAAAGAAGGTAAGTGATATTAGCCCCCGTACATGTCACTACTAATAGGTCAGGAAAGGTTTGTAGATTATATAGCTGCATGTGGTCTGATTGAGGAAGGCTTGTGGTATTCTGTTTTGCTGTACATAGCGTTGGTAAATCTATAAAGTCTTCGAGCCGTAGTTCTGAAGAATCGAATTAATTGAGAAATGGATGCCAATTTTTGGACTAGATTAATTCTATTAATTTCCTGTAATAAGATTGTGATCTTTAGATGAGTAGTATTTACATGCGGAGACGCAGATATAATTACAGGCATGGGATGTACTAATTACAAAATAGGCCAGCGTGGAGTATACTGTGAACTAATACCATACGTATCCCCGGTTGTGTTGTAGACTGATATTTTACGGTCGCTTTAACGAATAGATGCAAGTTTCCGATTTTCTATAAATTTCACTATGAATTAAATTAGAAAAACACATTTACGATTCAGATATCTACAACATGTGATATATTCCCTCCCGGTCTTGTTACATCAGCTTTCAGAAACATGAACATTAAATGAACTGAAACAATTCTTCAGTTACACGAGATTAATTGTACTATAGCTGTCCATTTTCACTAAAATAAAATATAGGGCAATGATGTGCAATCGACTAGGCCAAACCGTATGCAAGTATTCTGTGTAGCGTCAAACTATGTCACATGGCGACAGATTCGTTCATCTGGGGACGCAAAGTGCATCGCCTTGAAACTTTATACATTGAGATACTCGGCTACAACTCAGCATGTACAAACCTAGGTCTTTGAACGACCCTCCCCAGCTTGACAGACTATTTGTATGTCGATTACACAGGCTACAGTCACTGAAATGGAGACTGGACATAGGTCGACCTAGCGCCAGACAGCTTCACAATGCTACGTGATTAATTATCATCCATTTCTGTCAGCTATTTCTTCCTTTTCTTCCAGAGAACGACAACGGCGTTACATTGCTGTGTAATACCCACAGATCTTGCGAAGTATGAGCGATAACACTCTTCAATCTAGACATGAAGATTTTCACGTTTTCATTCGTCTTTCTCTGCATGTCGACATGTGCAGTCCGTCCCGAGCCAAACCTCGTCGAGTTCGACGGTTCTGGAGCAATAAACGGATCTGATGAATCTCCCGGTTCCGAAGACAACCAGGTGATAATTAACGAGCACCCTCTGCCCACAAGATCCCCAACTCCAATCCACATCCAAGTTAGACGAGTCGTCGGTTCGTTTCTTCCCAGCTTGATCAAACGGTACCTAGAGTACCACCTTCCAGAGTTCATCCACCTGCACGTCAACGAGCTTCTCCAGTCCGACGGCATCGACATCCCGCAGGTAGCTCAGCAGGGGATCAGGATTCGAACTCTACAGGGTGTTGTTGATGAGCAGACCTCCGTGATTACAGGGCTGGGTGAACGGGTGAAAGAACTGGAGAGACTCGTTCTGAATCTGAAGGATACTCAGAATAAAAATGGCGCCACCCACAGGAGAGGGAATTCCAAGAACGTGTTGCTTGAAAGAACCAGAGGAACTCCGGAGGAAATCTTTAGTGTGACTCAAGGTGACGAGGCACACTCCCCGAGAACTGTTGGGGTGAATACTGCGTATGTCGGGAATTCGTGGTCGCTTCAAAACGTGACTCTGGATTATGGTCCCAGGTCCAGGACGCCAGGAATGGTAAGTCACTTTTAGCATTCCAAGCTCATTAAAATAGTATAAGTTCATTTCCGCTACATTCTAAAACCATGATATAATGAAACCCTGTTTAGATGTTGTTTTGCACCGATGTCTCGCAACGATAGTACTGTACTACATGTATGTGTGCAACCATAACATACCATAGACAGTGAGATCGCTTCTTTTCAAATCCTGTTCATATTTCTGACTGCTACGAATAGTAGCGGAAACGAATGATAGAGTTAATACTAAACTGATTGGGCATTGCCCTATACTAGATGACATTGCACAAACATTATAACTAAACTATCATGTAGGCTGATTGCTCAGATGTGGTCATATCTTTTCAGAAAAATGTATCCAGAGCTATCTGTCCAACCAAATTCCCATTGGTTCGTTCTTCCCCCAAGTTCCAGTCAATACCAGGGGCACGTCCAAGACTTCTTGCTATCAGCATGGACAAGCCGCAACTCTACGTGTTCGACAACTCTATCAAGAGCAAATTCCCACTAAAATCTAGCAGGATACGTACAATAATTTACGACCCAACGACTGGATTCATAATCTGGTCAAATTATAGTTCCAGCAATCCGGGTATCTTTTCTGCGAAGTTCCGGAAGCCAGACCGAATCCGACGCTTTACTAGGATGACGTCAAACGGTCTGACGATAGACCCTTGTAAGAAACTTTTGATCTTCACCACCGTAACTCCGAGATGCCTTATCGGCAGGATTACCACAAGAGGACGTCAGTACAAAAGAATTAAGAACATGAAAAGGTATTCGCCATATATGTACTCCATTGCCTTGGACATTGACAATGCCATGATATACACGTGTCATCAGTCTGTCATCGTGGAAACGAGCTACGACGGTTCGCACCAGATTGAACTCGTCACTGGAGGTTCGTCCATCTTTGCCGTTTCCTTGGACCTAGACCGTCGTTTGCTTTTTTACGGCGCTTGGGGCGAGATCAGAGTTCTCTCCCTTAATACGGGTTACAACGAAACCGTGGTGCACGTTGGATCGGCCCCGCGTAACTTGGTATATTACGGGGGGGTGTTGTACAGCGATAAGGGCAGATTTGTGCAGGCCTACGACATTGGGGAGAAAACAACTACCACATGGGGCCGACTCAGAGGAGTATCTGTTTCTATTTGCTTGGTGCCGTAACGCATCCGGTCCGGAAAACAGTGAATCTATTCTCGATACTTCTCTTATGTGATATCAGTATTAATCAGTGCATAGTGCTACGCAAGATGGTCTGTATCGTTGAAACCAGTAGCCTTAATATAAACTGCAACTGATCGTATGAACAAATGTCATGAATTGAAGAATAATGTGCAAAATAAATTCGATGTCAGACGTTGTACCAACATTACCTGGTACCATCTGTTGATATGTAATGCTCCCCATAGTTCAACATGCTCAACCAATCAGTCGACGTTTAAGGACAGTGTGCATGTGGCACGGTCCAATTCATAAGCATAACATAACAATAGATAACGTTTAAAAATTTGCAGGCACTCGTATGTTAAAATATCAGTAACAAACTATTAGGCCACGCCAGTGCATGAACAAGTATATAAACTATATGTCCAAAGTAATTTCTCTTGATGTAAAATGACTTGAAGTTCTCCTTGAATATCTGTTGGTGTTAATGGTGGAATCATTATTTCATAGTCTCTCAGAAAGCCGCGAGAGTTGGTTCGCCTTCCTATGTACACGTGTGGTGTGTGCCTCACTCTGCCAGATAAACTGTTGCCTCAAAGATAATATGCTTAATTGGACTAATAATATTTGCATCGTATAGCGTCTATGCTGTGCTTGTATAGTGTTGTTGGTCTTATACCATTGTGTGAAATATGCTGCTTAACGACAAGGACCAAATGTTACGAATATTGTTTTCATAACACTGGATCATTGAATACTATCGATTTATACTCATATTCCAAGAATTCGATGTTACTTGCGTTCCAACATGAAAACTATTGATTTGTCGTATTTGCACTTTGATTGTTGTTCTTGGAGATATCGATATGTTGTCAGGGAAACTACATTGTGGTAAGATGGTGAGATAATTATTGCAATTATTAGTATCTAAAAATGCAATCACACTTGTATTGCTGTTGTCGACTCAGCCAAAGATCCATAGCTATATTGTGTGTTGTTTACATTGTATAATCTATACTTAACACATAGGACCTATTCCAGAAAATATATATTTTAAGTTTGAGGTATTGTGTTGTTTTCTTATTGAACGGTGGACATCTTCTCTTCTGACGACCAGCGAGTATACTAGTAGTATTGGGTAGAAGACGATATTCAGTTTGATACTTAATACTCCGACATTACTGAAATCGTAGGGCAATGAAATTCAGCAGGCTCCGCCAATAGGAAACGGCTTAACCCTTTAAGTTGACCGTCCTTTTTACGTTAACCATTGGTCTACTATGAAGTATTAAGGTTGCTTTGTACTATAAGGTTACATTGTTTCGTCCAGTATGGAGCAGGATTAGGTGGATGGTGATTTATTGTTTAACGAAATTTGCTGTGGAATGTCAACCATGTGTGACGAAAACAAGTTCATGAATTAAAACACTATTGATAGTGGGCCGAATATAATAATAATAATAATAATAATAATAATAGTAATGTGGACATTTATATTGCGCAAAATCCACTCTCGAAAGCGTGAACACAGCGCTACATTATTACCCTGGTCAATGGATCATTGTCAACTCATTTTCTTTCTCAACTCCTTGGGGAGTATACAATCCCAATAAGGATAATACTTAAATATGATGCAGTGGCGTAATCGGGAAATAAAGTACATGCCCACATGTTAGTAAGGGGAGACCGTGGGAATGCGCGCGCAGTCCTGGATTTGCTTCATAAAGACAAAATGATCTGCAGGCATGGGCCTTGTGGCCTAACAGTAACTACGTCCTGTGACGGCGAACTTTCGGTGTTGATTAAAGACCAACGAGCAACGCCTGGTACAGATAGTGAGATTACTGCAGACGTTGTATACTGTACTATAGACACTGCATCCGAAAGATCTCCGAACACGAACCTGCAAGTTATCAGTACGTTACGACGTATTGCAAGATAACGCGCGAGTTGTTTTAAATAATGAGTGTTCTCTTCAACTATTTCTGAAAGTATTTCTAAATGTAGTTCATTTCCCACCAAGTCGAAGCAATGGGCGAACTATCTAGAATCTCTGGAGAGTAATGTAAGTCCACAGAAAAATGATAAATTCGTACACTGTGGCAGTAATCAGTATCATTACGTTCAAGTGATTATCGAATGTACTCTGGTTTACTAGTAAGTTTATTTCTGTCTGATGTGGATATTTTCGTTGCCATTGCTAGGACCGGAAAGGGGAAGCAGACTAGCGTGTTCCTCTATCTGGAGTACGACAAGCCCGAACCATACATACGTCTTCCTCGATGGTCATGTTGGGTTTCGCATTGACGAATCCAGGTATCACAATAATTAGCTAGTCATTTCTCACTGTATCATCAAGTATCCAGTGGAAGAATAAAACAAGAATGTTCGGAAAAGTTACCTTTCGGACGCAATATTGATAGGATGTGCTGTCTTTACCGTGGCAATGCAGTTGTCCTTGGTCTCAGTACCAGCCGGTGCTCGCAGGTTTACTGCAACATTGCGGGTTTCCTCGTGCCCTAAACTGACAAGCGGTGATAATAGTGAAATAATTTTGAAAGTGGCTCTAAACCCAAATAAAAATAAAAAGATAAATAAATAAAACAAGAAAAAAAGCTTCTACAAATAATGTTTATTCATGTCGTAATGCTGGGTAAAAAATTACTTGTCCTACAAACACTACAAAATACACGAGAGTACAGTATTAGATACAGCAGGCCTGCTTTTCACGAAAGGGTCGTACTGTCGTCAGGGCGTAAATGGCTATATACACGCCACAACACGCTAGCATACGCCCGCAGCTGGCGCCTACCGACGTTGTGGTGGTGGTGGGGTTTAATGCTTTGACAGTTGCCTTCCAGCTTAGCTGATTTCGGCAGACTGGTCCCTCCTTGGGACGCATGTGTCT
>JAUTBT010017645.1:0-41478 GCA_032361225.1 Lepetodrilus schrolli
CCTGCCCTAAACTGACAAGTCGTGATATAAGTGAAAGAATCTTGAAAGCGACTTAAAACCCCAATCAAAAAATAAAACAAAAACACAAAAAAACTGTCAGAGACTATGGTTTGTCTAAATATTTTACCAACAAAAGGAAAACAATTATATATGGGTAGGTTCCTCAAAAGTAAGAATTTGTAACTGTAATATTATGAGATGTTTCAAATTCCATGTCCTGCCCATAATTATTTCACATTTTCTTTGATCTGTGCCATACCTGACAGATCTAGTGACAAGATATGTACACAATACGTTAATTTAATGTCTTGTACTTCTAATGCTGTCTGATGTATGGAACTACACTTTTCATGTTGATTACACCTCTTGAAATGGTGGCCCCAATATCTCTTATATCTTCATTCAAACTATATACCACAGTCACTGGCTATTTCCATAGCTGTGTAGGTAATTACTGCTAATCACTGCCCCAGGGAATGGTGACCAGCCTGTAATTAACAGTCTTGTTTTCTTTACAGCACCAGCTTAAAGTACATCTATTGTGCTCCAATTTGTGGAAACTTGTTCTTGCAACAATTAATTTAATACTCCAGTTGACTGCTATTGCTGTCATTGTGAAGGTTTTGTATGACTTCAAAAGAAAAGAATAAGAAAATAGTAGTATTTGTTTTTAAAGTCATACTTCCTCTTGTGGTTGACTTACTAACAGGCCAGTGTCACTTTAAACGGTGGTGTCATTAGTCATCGTTGTTAACCCTCTTGATAATAAGTCTTATTCAGTTTTGTTGAAATATTGTATGACGATTGAGTCATCGTTTAGGAACACCAGTCAGGCGTGGCAGGGATGTTATTCTAGTGAGTGAATATTTACTGGAACAAGATGTTGAGAGCTCGGGTGATATTATACGTAGGTGAACATCGGAGTATATCAATGTGATGTCCGTTCTGAAAAAAATAGGGTGAATTTCAGCATCTTCATTTTGTGAGGACTGTTTCGTGGACAAAAGAAGTATTGCATTTTTGTTTAGCAATTATGCATGACTCCGTGTTTCACATGGTATCAGGTAAGATGTCAAAATGTATCCTCTTTGTTTATCATTGCTCAATTTATAAAATAAATTAATATTTTAGAACTTTGATTTCTAAAATTCAAATCCCAAACATATTCTGGCCCCAAGATTACGAAAATTTATCGAGTATGATTTCATGCTCAACTGCCATATCAAATTTTAGCTTAAGCAAATCGTACTCAAAATGTTTTGTAATCTCTGGGCCTGGGGACCGATTCTTGAAACGTTCTTATGATCTTTTTAGCCTGAAGACGTGTGTAACATTTTCATAGCCCGACTATCAGACTATAAGAATCTTTAAGATTGTCGTACAATTATAAGAAAGTTACGAGAGAAACAGACCCTCTTGTCTACATTGGGGAAGATTTACTCCAAGGATCTCTGGTGGGGTTGTTACATTGTATTCAAAGTACCCGTTACCGCATGTAAATCATGTCAAATATGTAAATTAGATGTCTCAGTCTGATTTGATTGGTATAAAGGAAATTTTATCCAAAAATGTGCACAAATTATTATTTTCCATCTTGAGAAAATATTTATGAAATGAATATTCAAGTTCAGACCTATTTGACATATTTATCCATTATCGATTACACTCATGAAGTTAGTTGCTAATCAAACTGTCCAAGCATAAAGAAATCTTTCACTGTTGTACCTGATTTCCTGATTGCATTATTGATCCAAATGTTGTTGTATGTACAAATTCAATCACCTCATTTTACGTACAAATTGAAAGTGTCAAGGTTCATGGAGTGGACTTGTTGAGGGCAAATGGACATTTTTGTTTTGCTTGGAGAATTTGAGGACAGTAATTTGTGGACCTGTTTACCTTGGCTGGTGTCCACTCTATCATAAAAGGGCATGGGATTGCTTTTTAGGGAAATTGTAAATTACTTGAAATGAACAAAGGTTAGAAATATTTAATGAGAACTTCGTGTAAACATGATGCACTTTTTATATTTATCGGGAAAAGTCAACAGGTGTAATGGTAAGCTATGATAGCTAATTTAATGCAATGCTAAATATATGAAAATTTCTTCTAATTAAAATTTCTGTTAATTAATATTCTAGTTTGGTTTATTTACCAGTACATATAACTTTCATGTGAAGCTTGAAATTACAGCAGCTTAAGTTATGCTATAGATTTTCTTTCAACATTTGTCATGTTATGCAACTAATATCTGACGTTATCCCCTGTTACAAGCATGACTAATATCAGTGTATTGTTACATTACGAAGTATGAATGTAATGCACAATACAGACGGGTGATTAAATTGATACCTAGCTATTATTGAATCTGACAGCTCATTCTAAAACCCCAGTGCACAAAACTTCCATGGGCTTGTCAAGAAACAAAATATTTCAGAAAGAACTAAATGTATATCATTTACCTAATTCTGTGATGATAAATAATCACAAAAAAACTATTAATATGGTTATCCTTGTATATTTGTTTATCTACTTAACTGCTTACTACATGGATCTAATGTAGATAATGACGACCTACTAATAACATTACGACATTGCAATGCTGTAAAAGGTTTTATGTATTGTTTTGCAGGATATTCTCCTACAGTATTAAGCAATGGAGTCTATGCCCCCCCCCCCCATAATTTATCTACCCTGGGTGTACCTTGGCGATTAAACCATACTGAGATCATAATGGAAATTGTTCCAGGAAGTTTTTGTGGGTGATTTCTATAGCGAGCATGATTAAGTCCTATGTGTAGTAATTATCCCGAGTCCAGCATCAATGTTCAGTAATGAGGCCTACATGCTGTATATATAGCTTCCCTTATCTTACCTTATCAGTAATGTCAATCCGTATACATTACAGAAATATCGCTCATACTGATTAGTCCATGCTAAAGTATTCCTATGACTAATTACAGCTGAATACTTTTCATGGGATAGAGAGTGATAACCGACCTTGCCATTTGTATGATTTGACAGGCCCCTTATTGACTTGGTTGTATTTCTGACGAAATGGACGCGAAATAGACACAAACTTGGTCGATGGATGTCGGTTGGTTTGGACTCAAATGCAGTCATATCCGACTTGTTGACATTGATGATATTGATCAATATTTGAAACAAGCGACGGTCTCTTCCCACCTGTTGAGATTATCATTGTAGTGCCGGACAAGCCAGATTTAAAACCAGGGCTTAGATTTGTTGGCTCGTTGTTTCCATTTCCACGAAATGTGCACCAAGTTTTCTTCGATCATTCCATCGACGCTGTCATTGAGGTGGCGGTGACTTTCAACAGCTGGCCTCTTGTCTGATTTTTCAATACTACGAATGGGCCCAGTATCAAAGTGCAACTTCTATTGATTGCTAGGTGGTGTGTGTTGTACAGACATACACACACGCGCAGGGCATTTGCACCTGGGGAAATGCCTCGATGGGTACGAAGGACTAGACAAGGCAGTAAGTACCCACCGATCTTGTCTATGTTACATGTATACTTTTTACGATATTATTCCTTTTAGCAGGGGAATTGTCTTACCGGTAAGACTATTTCACCTCACTAGCTGTAGTGAGTAATGTTTTATAATGTATCTGTTAACTTTAAAGAACATTTAAATCAAAAGTAACATATAAGTTATTCGTTATCATGAAACTTATGTATGGTCTTGATAAAGTGTGTTGAATTGACGTAAGATTTGTGATAGATTTTTGAATTGATGTAAGATTTGTGATAGATTTTAGAATTGATCTAGGATTTGTGATAGATCATAGAATTGATGTAAGATTTGTTATGAAGTGTGAAATTAATGATTTGAAATACATTAATGAATTAATGTAATATTTGAGACAAAGTATCAATTTACAATGGTGATTATGGTAATATACAATACATACTAGTTTTGAAGTAATGTAAGATATGTGATAAGTATAGAATTAATATGGTTTGTGATAGAAGAGAAAGCTTTAATCATCTTTGTAAATGTGTACTAATGCAAAATATTAAATTATATAGTTTCACCATCAAGTTGATATTCCAAAATAATTTATGATCTTTGATAAAATTATCTTAAATATACAGCAATCGACTAAATGACACACAGAATAAGTGTGCAGACATTGAAACCATCTTTAAGAATGTTTGTGAATGTAGAATAATATGAACTGTGTATCTATGCTATAGTTTCACAAAGGTCAAAGCAAACCAAAATAATTTAAGATCTTTGATAAAACTTTACATCAATCACCTGATGAGACACAGCATGTATGCAGATGTTGAAACTGTCTCAATTCAGATTACAACTGTTTTTCTATACCATTGCAATACTGCTGTCTCCATGTTTTTCAAGGCTGGATCTATTGACATGCATCTTGTCTACCAGATGTTACCCTAAGAAGGATTGGGTTTCCAGCAACACTGAATATGTATTGGCCCCTAACACACACTCTGCATATGAGGTCATCTCCATGCTGTTATACAATAATTTGGACACATGCTTCACCAATTTACCATATTATAAAAAAAATCAAATGTACATATTTTAAGGCAAATAAGTTTGACCATGAAATATCATGTCAAGCCTTTAATGATAATTTTGATTAATTTCATATTTAATTTTAGAACACACTTAAATGTTATATGTCATGTAAATATATTTAAAGTCTGATATTTGTGAATTGACCTCCAAGGCATTGTTATTCTATAATTCAATTAAGCAATTTAACATTTTCCCTCCTGGAGGCAACCACAGATGCCCTGTGAGTTTGAGAATTCCTCAATGAACTAGAAGAAAAAAGACATTGAAATCTATATGGATGTGTCAATCAGCTGTCGATTACAATCAGCTGAAGTCATGGAGATACTATGATAGACACCTGTCTTGTACATATCATCATAGTTGCCCATGGTAACCTACAGTAACCCACAGTTACCATATAATCTCCTGGTCAAAGTCCTTAGAGCTGATCTGTTTCTGTGTGTGTGTGGTGCTGTCTGTCTGTCTGTCTGTCTGTCTGTGTTTGTGTCTGTGTCTGTGTCTGTGTGGTGTCTGTGTCTGTGTCTCTGTGTGTGTGTGTGTGTGTGTGTGTGTGCATGTGCGCATGCATGTGCATTACACTGTTAATCTGTCTTATTTTTGATTGACAGAAACATACACATGTATTCTGTGATTTGTTCTGCTCTAGAGTGGCCAGGTTATGACAAATTGGGACAATAAATGAGATACTACACACACCTGATTATGTATATAGTACACCTGGTTATGTATATAGTACACCTGGTTATGTATATAGTACACCTGGTTATGTATATAGTACACCTGTAGTACACCTGGTTATGTATATAGTACACCTGGTTATGTATATAGTATACATGTTCAATTTCATATACTTATATATATATATATAGTCTTTATAGATATTTTGTGGGGAAGGTTTATACAAAATTTGGAATTCGGCTTGAGGAACCTGGTGCTAGTCTTCTACATATATGTGTCTGCAAGTTTTTGAAGAGTACCTAGATCCTGTAGACGTTTGGAAATTCGTAGTTGTTAAAATTATATAAGGCTAAATTTATATATCCAAAAAGGCTACTGGCCATTAATTAATTTTGTTGAATATACATGTATTAAGAGATAAAAATACATTTCATTATATTTTCTATTGATCTTGGGTGAATAATAATTGATGAATTCTCTCAGCATGTTAAGTAGATTTGTTTAGGTGTCATCCTACAATTATTAATGAAGTTTGAATGATAAAATTGGGCATTTTGTGGGTAATATGTACTGGGTATACAGTGTGATAAATAGTTACATGGTGAACAATTATCATATGCATTTGTAACATAGTTTACTTGACCTGTACTGTAGTTGCAGTTTTTGCTGTCTCTTAATATTTTCTTTGAAGGTATATTTAGTTGAATGAATGAAACTTCTAAATCAAGGGAGACAACTCTTCATATCTTGGCACTGAACTGTGTATTGGAAGCACAGCCTTACCATAAATTCAAGTCTATAATTATGAACTAGGTACAGCAATAGAAATGAATGATCAACATATATTTCAATACAAGAGGATTTGGATCATTTGAATTAGGATATATATATATATAATGATCATATACACAGTGAGTCTCTACACATTCACAGGTTTTTTTCATTATGATTACATATATGGTATCATCTGTCAACTTTATTGTGGATATTCTTCCTTGATAAATATGCAAGAGATTGTGTATAGCGTGAGGGTCAGGTCATGGCTTCTCGTTCTTTTCACTATGATTGAAAAATACATGTAAGAGTGGGTTATATACATATTTATAAGAGTGGGTTATATACAAGGCAGGACAGTTCGGAAATGGACGTGCATGCTTTGAATCCTCTTTTGTGTCATTCACCGACTGACAGCGAAATAGATATCCGATCGTGGACACCACAGAAGTTGAATACAACTTGAGATACCTTGTGCACAGCTTTATTGATGTGTTTTATATGCTTATGTTATGTTTTTACTATTTACTACTGTGACAAGGTCGTATTGTGAATGCGAAAAGATTTAGCTTAGTAGTTTAACATTTAATTATTTAAGTATTTGTTAATTACGTGTCCAGAAAACAACGGTAAAGTTTTAAAATTCTATATTGATGTTGATGTTGGTACAGCTCCCTGGGAGGTATGGAACCTCAATTTAAGCAAGTCGATTGTGGTTTGAATTAGTTGCACTTTCCTTGGACAGGAGTTGATCAAACAGAAGCACAAACAAATAATAGAAAACATTCCTATCAAAACTTTAAAAAATATCTTTCTATTTTTATCTTAAATTCAGCAGTGGTGTTATTTAATTTTAAAATTCCTATCATAGCTATCGGGGTAGAGTTTAATAATAAATGTCACTCAATGTTCTAGCTTGTCACATTTCACGCCAGCAAAGCAGGAGAGATCTGACGGCTTGTGGTGCTAGAGTAGCCTGCCGTAATTAACAAAGCCTAGCAAATGGCACGCACACCTAAACCTGCCAAGGCAGTCTTATATCCAGCAGAACAAAGCCTGTAAATCTTAATGCACTGTTTATGCTACTTCGTGTGTGTGTGTGTGTGTGTATATATAGGTAGGTAGACATGCAACTCGATCCTATGGTAGACATTATATTCCATGATGAAGGCTTAAAGAAGGGTTTTTGTTTTTTAAATGAATACGATTTTAAAATAATATATTAACAAAGTTAGAGTATGCATTGCTGTGATATTTTAATCTAATTTAAGTTGATCGTTAATTTAAATGATATTAATGTTGATGAAATCGGAGTATGCCTGTGGCATTTTATTCTAATTTTGGCATTGACAAACTACAAGTTTTATTCATAATTACTGCTAATAAGAGGCGATGAACGCAGCCTCAAGGTGCAAGCAGATTCATCTTGTTCATACCCTTCCCATAATGTTACTCATATATTGGTCACAGACAAGCCCGATCATGACGATTTAGGTAATATATATACCTGGATGGAAATCCTGTCGTATATTTCCTTATCTAACGATTGCTTGTATAACGTATGTACCTTATTGTGGGGGGGAAGGCTTGACCAAAAAGACTTGAACGGGGAATTGGGTGCTCGCCAATCACTGTCGCACTGCTAAGCAAATACCGTTGATATACTAGATGTACACGATAAGAGAATAGAGCGTTTTCTTTGGTGAAGAGGATTGGGGTGTCTGAGCGACAACAGGATTTAAACCTGTTTCCGGTGTTAGGATTGTACCCGTTACAATGTGGAAGAGAGGTAAAGTTGATCTTTTGTACTTTGATTGCAACTGCATTTTATTTGCTGTCCAGATTTTGCAA
Organism: Lepetodrilus schrolli; assembly: GCA_032361225.1. Taxonomy (NCBI): domain Eukaryota; kingdom Metazoa; phylum Mollusca; class Gastropoda; order Lepetellida; family Lepetodrilidae; genus Lepetodrilus; species Lepetodrilus schrolli. The sequence goes on from JAUTBT010017645.1 coordinate 7,881, forward strand.
ATTTTGTTCAAGGAGGCTGTGGGGTTGTTTGTTGCATGTCATTCATGGCCCGAGTAATGTTACCATGATTGTTTATACTAGTTACAGAAAAATCTGTGTGTAGCTGAGTTGTGTGCGTGTGTGTGTGTGTCTTGATAATCTTGATGTGTGTCTCCATTTGATTTTAATCATTTCAAATGTCATATACTGTAAATCATGAAATTAATGCGTCACTAATTTAATGCGACCTCAAGCTTTTAGACATAAATGCGACAACAATTAAATGCGATCGACCATGTTTTTCCCCGAACCTACCTTTCATTATTTTACATAATGCGTAGGAATTGAATGCGTACATACGCCAATCGCATTTTTCGCATTAATATCCTGCTCGTATTAATTTCATGATTTACAGTAGGTGTACATACAATATTCAAAAGGGTCAATACCATATGGGCAAAACATTTTAAAAGAAAGTTATGTCATTTGTTATGTTTTGAATATACACTGGTATATATATATATACATGGATATCAATACCTTGTTGAACAAATATTATCAAGTTATGTTTGATTTAAGTTGCTTTTATTCCATGACACAATTTTCAAAAGGGGTCAGCCAGGTATACAATAATGCTTAAACATACTGTTCAACATTCACATGATTTGTATACATGGAAATGATACTGCTATATACCTACAAGAGATTTGAAGGCCGTTTCTTGGGCTTTGTTGAAAAGCATAGAAATCTGTGATAAAAGAACCTTTGGAATGGATGTACATACTAGTATATTGGAATCTTCATGTAAATGTGTTCTGAGGTTATGAACTATGGACAGTTTATGTGTAGTAAGTAAACATGAAACTATGTCTATAGGAAACATGTACATATCATTACAGGTTTTGTATTTGCTCATTAAAAGCCTTGTAAGGATTTACTGTTATGCCAACTTTGGTCATTTCTACAAGGTCGGTTTAACATGGTTTAACATGGTATTAAAAGTCCGCATTTCGATGCCAATAATTGTTAAGAAAATCATACATGGAAACATGTGATATTGCTAAATAGGGTTGCAAAATGATCCTTAAAATGAAATTACAACTCGTATTTAAATTTCATGACATTGGGAAATGTCATGAAAACAATACAGTTACACAATCAGATTCCTTGTCATCATTAAAACTAGTTGTACATTTCTTAATGTTATTAAGACAAACCAGGAGAGGTTGTTATTTTAAGTTGTAATACTTAGTTGTACTAGTAACTTGTGACCAATCCCATTCATGTTTCATATAATTTATTCAAACAAACATCGAACCAGTTGCACATTTCCTATTGTCATAATAAGAATCTGGTTACACACTTTCTTATTGTTGATTAAAATGTGTTTATATTTCACAGTGCAATAAATTATCTAGGCTAGTGGCAGATTAAATATCCATATTGAAATTCTCACCTATGTGAAAACTACTTGTGGGAAATAGAACACCACATAATCATTAACCATGTAAACATGACAATAAAGGTCATTGAGGCTTTAGGGATCAAATCCTATTTGCTGATAATTACAGATATAGATATAAGATACTTAAGACTGTTTGTCTCTCACTCCTGTAGACAGAAATATGTCATTAAATAGTCATTAAAAGGTCATTGGGGCACATAGAATGAAATCGTGCAAGTTGATAATTACAGCTCTAGATACAAGGTGTGTAGGACTTTACACCATACTTTTAAGTGCTGCAAATAGTCACATAATTGTCATTAACCTTCCTGGTGTTCTAGGCAACCAGAGGTGCTCTAAATGGCAATGATTTATGTATGTAATCATTCATACATTAGTTGAAAATAGAGGATAGCACACTGATTAGTGTGTTTGACTATAAAACTAATGGTTCCGAGTTTGAATCCTGCCACATACAGGGAATACATTGTCCCTTCTGCAGTAACAGATGTACTCTTTATTTTTTTGTATTGTATAGTTATCAGCATTGGTTAATCTGCATCAGTTGGGAGTCGAAGGTTCTAGGTTCAAATCCCGCCCTGGGAGCCCGGCATCAATGTTCACGAAAGTTCTGACACAATGTTGATAGGATGCGCTGTCTGTAGAGTGGCAGTACAGTCATCATCTCTGGTCTTGTCAGTACCAGCCAGTACTCGCAGGTTTACTGCAACATTCAGCACAATGATTGTTGCGGGTTTCCTCCTGCCCTAAACTGATAAGCCGTGATATAAGTGAAAGAATCTTGAAAGTGGCTCTAAACCTTAATTAAAAACAGAAAAAATGTGCATCAGTCGTTGCCCATGGGTATTACTGTAACACATAGTTTTTGTGGGCTCTCCCATTGCCAAATCAATAAAACACCATGGTCATTAATTCACAGGCTGTTTTCTTTGTATATGACTATATATTACCCATACATGAAATACGTGACTTTTCAGTTATGGTATGTGATTAATAACATTCATTTAATGTATTATTATTTGGAAATTATGACAGACATTATACTTCATAATGAATTTCTTGTATTGTTCTGGATGAATATTCCCGCTGTAAAACAATAATTATATGCTTTCTGGCTCTGTTCCAATACTTACCTCGTCGCGAATGGGTGAAAGATTCCCACTGCAACGGAAAACAAACAATAAAATGACGACTATGTACCCGCATTTACTATAGATAGATAATAACAGAGGTTTCAATGCAAAGTCAAACACTCAATGCAAAGTTGAAGCCTTAGGAGGTTTATCTACTATAGTTAATTTTGATGACTAATACAACAATTATTTAAAGTGATACTTGACATTATTTTTTAACCAATAGATACATACAAAACGTGACGTGAGACAGGATAATATTCGTCTGCCAGACTTGTGCCCTATACAAGTTTTGTGGCTTTCACATATTAATCTATGTTATTTGGCCATGGAGATAACAAAACGTATACAATGTAAGTATTTTTGGGGCTCGGCCGATGTTTGTGTTTGGAGCTGCATGATTAGAATGGAGATTGGAAATGTCGCTCGGACTGTTCCGAATGCACGCGGCTTACGTTGCCAGGCCATTTTAGCAATAAAAGATAAGAGAGCTATCTAGTTGAGCTAGCTATCATAATGTAATTCTGGATATGGTAATGAAATGCTATATGGTTGTTTTCATGGATTTCATTAAGGGATATAGTATGGTCTACCCCTATATATAGTGTATTAAAGTGTAGTTTTGCCCTGGACTATTATAATTAAAGTACAAGAACGCCTGCATCCAAATACTTTAACTATAATAGTTCAGGGCAAAACTATTCGTTAATACACAATATATATATAGGGGTGGACCGTACTTTATTCCTATTCTAACATTGCACACATTTGTTGAAAAAAGAAACTTATATTGAAAATTCTGCAATCGTCTGTTTACAAATACATAAACTTGGGCCATTAACTGGATGTTCCATCAACTGGGTGTTGCCACAGACATGACGTCATGTCGCTGTGATGTTGTATTGTATGTGCGTCACCAGCTCGTCGCGGTGTGTGTAGTCATTACTAACGAGGTGGTTAAAAGTAAAGGCACATGACGTCATTGACATTTTGCCAACTCACTTTACCGACTCATAAAGTACAGTCTGTGCCTTTGTTCTCACACTGTACTATGTTAGAATGCAGAATGTATTGCAGTAAATTGGAGAACATGAAAAATTACATCTGTTTGAGGATTAGACTGTTGTCAAATCGTAATCTCTGGTCTGAAAGTTATGTTGATATTAGTGTGAATAACTCATTTCAGTTGAGTTGAATTGATGGTGTTTATTTATTTTATTTTCAAGTAGTTTGTTTTAAAACCAAGGTATTATTGGGAATATGGCAGGTAAAACCTGTTAATGACCTTTGCCATTATTTTCTTAGGAAACCAAAATGAAGCAATTAGAAATATGTTTCTTTACGGATCCACAAGTTTGATTATACTTTTTCAGTTTCATTTTAATTGTATTCTTTCTTCTATGACTTGAATTTTTAATATTATGTAATCTTGTGCAAATTTCTGATGAGCCATGTCATTTTCTTTTTCTTTTATATTGTTATTACAGTATTTACTTGTAAAGTCTTCTGGATGTCAGTGTCTCAATGTTGAAACTCGTACAATTTTGTCTCAACATCACAAATCTCTACTCATCTTTCTGAGTATGTTTGTTGTCGTTGCAGTATTTGTTCATCACTGTTGCTGTATTTGTACATCACCTACTATTTGCCTCCACTGGACTTGTAATCTTGACAAGTCTTCATTAGTTTTGTCTTATTAATATACAATCTTGTCATTTCCCTTCTGCTTTCATCGAATTGTCATTGAGATCTTTGACCCAGATGATGTAAGATCTTCCATAACAATATAACATTGCGTTCTTTTCCAATTCTCTATGTACCTGTAGTCCTTTCCATAAACAACCCACTGCCCTTTCTCCCCATGTCCCTCCTCCTCCCTCTGTCCCTCCCTGCATTTCCTCTAAAGCTGCCCCGCAGGCTGCTCAGGCTGATTGTTAACCTGTGTACAGCAGCTGCCTACAACCACTCGTCTATACGCCTCCCACAGTGAAAGGAGAGAACAGGTAGAGATCGACAGTCTCTGATACGGTACACACGCCGAACCAGGCTGGCCAGTCTTGTCTCGATGGCGACCGGCGACAGTTGACGGAAGGATTTTCTTAGCGGTCAGCAAGAGACACCACCGTCAACAATGGAGACGTTTTCCTCGGAGGCGGTTTTGATACTTAAGCCAGTGGCGGTGAATCCGAATCTGAATTTGAATCTGTACCCCCAGTCGGTTCTCCCAGGTGAGTCGGAAAACACGATATTGTCTGTCCACACCCCCCCTTGCGTCAGATTGTCACCTCAGAATACGTCGTGGTCGTGTGACTGGTGAATCATTCACTCACCCACACCTGATAGTCTGATCCGATCCCTCCCCGAGATGTATGTATACACAGTCATGTATACCTGTAGACTGCACTCCCCACTGCTGACTACTGTCATACCTCTGGACTATTCCACTGTTTATACATAGGACATGCAGAATAGACTGGTGAATGAGACTAATGAATGAAACCTGCTTCAGAGAAGTAAAAACGATCACGAGGAGGGTCATTGTGTAGACAAATATCATAGAATTCTTGGTTCTCCAGGGAAGGTTGTAAGTAAATATCACAAGGGGGTCATTTTTATAATATGAGATGTATAACTGTTGTGGGTTTATTTTGAAAAGTAAATTTTATTGTATAAAGGGTTAATAGAATTCTGGCTGCATCAGTTAAGGTTGACAAATCCACATTAACAAAACCATAGCCATGCTACAGTACATGTACTAGTATTTCAGTCTGAATTTATTTCCTTTAAAGGATCGTCTCTGGTTAAAACAAATACCTGCTACAGAATATTTATCTTGGAATGTCTCCCATTTTTTATTATTTACATATTAAATATCTTTGAATCAGTACCACTGGACCTCGGTTAGTTTGAAGTTCATCCGGTAATCAACGTCCAGTGTCTCTGTAAATAGTCCAGAAAAGGAAAAACAAACGTATGCAATTCCGTAATATAATTGAGTATACAGATCGTGGTGTGCAGTGTGTTAAAGGCACACATACAAGGCAGTGTTTTAATGGTACACGCACGGAGCAGTGTTTTAATTGTACATTTATAGAACAGGACCTGGTTGTATGAAAGTGCCATTAACTAATGGCATGATTAGGCATTATCCCTGCATTGACTTTTAATGCTAATGTAATGCTGCATTAGTTAATGGAGGTTTAATGACACGTTAATGGAGCATTAGCGTTTCATACAACTGGGCCCAGTTTTTTCAAGGTACATGTACAGAGCAGTGTTTTACAGGTACACATACAACAGTGACAGAGAATTCAGGTTCTTCCACATTGCAATCCCAGTTGTCAGGTTTACATGCTGATATATGTTCTTGGATACTGCATTCTAAATATGTATACTGCTCATCTTTTGATAGGGTTCTTCATCCTTCATCCTGTATCATGTTGTGAAAATAATTTTCAAAAATTAATTCGTATATTTTATAAAGTTGACAAGAATGCCCAAGCTAAAAAAAAAAGTCATCAAAGGTGCTTTAATTTTTATATGTATTAAATTGCTATTAAAAAAATAATTAAGAGATTTGTTTTACATATATTAATATTTTAGAAGACGAATTCTTCCAAGGTGCAGTAATGAACATGTGAAAGGAATGTGAGAAATAGACGAGGACTTATTATTTTATATGTTCTCAACATGACAGATTATTGACAAATGAAAATAATCATTCGGAGCAATTTATGAAAAGAAAAGAACACCTGACATTGCATAAAAGCAGTCGATCATGAAATGGCTGTAGATTTTCGATACTATCGATGCTTTGAAATTGTCCATGGCATTGTGTGGTTTCTATTGATTTTTGTGATCGGCACTTGTCATATCCAGCGGTATATTTACAAAGCTAGGGCCACTACCACCAATACATTATAATCCCCGACAGTTCTGGTGCAGTCCACTTACTGGAATGTCTAGTCTTGAAAAGGCAAACAACCATATCATTGGCTGGAATTTCTAGTTTTGAAAAGGCAAACAACTGTATCATTGGCTGGAATTTCTAATTTTGAAAAGGCAAACAACAATATCATTTGCTGATATGTTGCCGTCAGCAGTATCTAATACATTGCAATTTGTATACTTTATGGAAAAACTCTTTGACCAGATTCAAGTTTTCACTAACAAATTATATTAATTCTATAATTATAATACCAAAATAATAATATTATGATGAACCATGTATTTTTAACATTTTTTTTAACCATGGTTTGTCATTAATTAAAGATTCCTGCTGTCATGTAAAACAATAATTCACTCATTAATTTTACCATGAATTATTACAAGCAACCACCTTCTTTAAATAACAACATCAACGCAAATGTGTGAAACATTCCAGCTGTGACGTTAAGATAGAAATCAGTCAGTCGTTAACTTGTCACTCACTTACAAACAACAATTACCACCATGCCATACTGTTAATACAGAAAAACGTATTTTATACAGCTGGCATACTTATGTAAACATGACCTAATTCTACCACTGCTATATCCCTCAGGGGTGCGAGAAGTACATGAAACGTGACAAAAGAGGCATCGTTGCAAACATAATGAGAATTACTGAGTACATTGCAGGAATGCACTGCCCTGGGGTCATTAGACCCCACATCACACAAGCAGTTAATCCCAGAATGACTATTGTTTAATGCCAGAATGATTATTGTATAATCATTTAAAGCTTGGCCTTGAGGTTGAGGGTGGATGGGGTCCTGTGTAATTATTGGTTGAAAAAAACCATTCAATATTTTTGTGCAATTTGGATGTCGATTGAATTTTAGGTCAATATTACATGCTTGGCAGTTTACAGTCTGTTGCAGCATGTCACGGTTCATTTAAAGATGCTCGATAATCATAATTAGAAGAGCATACTGTGATCAATTTGCCAATTTGTTTAGTGTTTTGTTTTTTATATGTGTGTTTATGCAATACGAATGTCTATTTTCGGTACTGGTCTAGGTATTCTCGCCATTTGAGGGATACATGTAATGTCTGTATGCATGCTGTACCTTTATCACCATTAGTTAATGTACAATACAGTCACTGCACATGGGTCTCACTGTAATGCATAGATTCTGCAGGCTCCCATCCCACTATAAGCAAATATTGTGTGAACAATCCTGTTGAAACCATCACCAGATTCTAGAGGTTCTTGCACCAACGTAAGCACTTCATTGGAATATTTTGTGGCCAACCTTCTTGAAGCCCTCACCATCAACCAACAAGGTGTACCTTGCTATCCATTTCAACTCACAAGGTGTACCCTTGATATCCACATCAATCCACAAGGTGGTGGAGTACAGTTTCATATCCACAGGATGTTAGCTAGAAGACTACAGTCTCATCCTTCAGATGGTCAGTCACATGGAAGACTGACTTCCAAAGGATGACATTTTAACTTTGAATGTTTTGAGGTCCACCTCCTCACTCATGCTTAATTACACTTCATTTTATCGCCTGTGTATTGGATACAAATCCATTGTAACATTCTGAGGCATTCAGAGCCATTCTGAGCAATTCTGAGCCATTTGGAGCTCATCAAAACCAAGGGTAACCAAGGTTCTATGTTGAATTCCACCTGGGCAGATCATGGCACCCACCTGTAGGACATGATCACATGTACAGAGAGCTGTACTGTTTTTAATGATTCCATTTTAAATTATTAATGACATCACTATAAATCTTTCAAGAGAACCAATTACATTCTGTTTTTGAATGTGTGGCATCTATCCTCTTTTTCATGATGTACCATCCGTGACAAGTGTTTAACCCTCTCACTGCTGGAGGCAACCAGAGATGCCCTAAAGAGTGGTGCATGTGTCTAATCCAGCAGGGAGAGGGTTAAATATGATAACAGCGTCATCATCAGCATTATTGTGATGGTAAAATGCGTACATAGCTAAAGCTCGTGACTTGCATAATAAATTTCACTCAGGAAAGATAATCAGTAATCTGTAATCCCTCGTAACTTGGGGGTTCTTGTCTATTACCTACTGAATCCTCCTTCAAATCTGAACTTAAAGCACATCTGTATCGTCAAGCCTTTTAAAGCTCCCAGTCTTTTCTACATGTATATATCTGTGTTGTAAGTGCCACTGAGCTATATAGGTGCAGTGTTATTATTATGTTCATTATAACCACACAAAATATACAAGCCTGTTGTCACAATCTCTGTGGCTGACAACTGATCAAAACGCTCAGTATTCCAGACAGGTGTGTCAGCACATCATGATGTGAATAACGGGCGTATATTTCCACTGATATGTACATACACAACTCGTCACACAGGTAAATGTCTAGAACGTCGTAATTGACATGGAAGTTGACAGTACTTTGAAGATGTCTGTGTTGATAGGAAGGTGGAGATGCATTAGAGGTTTGGCCAAATTAAGATTAACAATTGTTTTTCTATATCTTAAAATTTCTTGGCATAGATATGTACACGCAAAGTATGGCATACATATATTCAAACACAATAAATATTGTGTGAGGAGGCATAATTTAATATTCTCAATTTTGTTGTTTTACGTCATTGTTAAGTCTTTATTTACATTGACAAGCTTGATGTTCAAATAATTTTAAACACCTCTCTTCGAGAGTTTATAGTTCAGCCCAAGTTTTATCTTGCAGTAGTCCCACTCAATCCAGTTTAAACTGACAGTATTAGCTTAACGCTTCAAGATTCCTATTGGTGGAGGGTAGTTCTTGTTGACATGTTTGACAGGTGATATGCACTAATATATTTCTTACATGATGAATACGTGTAACTGACAATGTACTATTACTCCTTAGATACAAAAACCTTTCTTTCTAAAATTATTGATAAAAGATTCCCACAGTGACAGTGTAGTCAATCAAAGTTTTTCTATGTTCTGATTTTTTGTATAGATGTTATTTTCTTTATTTTTTATATTTTATTTATTTAGATATGATTGCTGGTACCAAATCAGATTGGAAATGTGCTAAGAAATATATTAGTCGCATTTATGCAGTAAACAACATGTTACAAGGATTTAAGGACATCAGACATTTTACTTTTAATCCTGAGGTTGTTACTTTCGTGTATCTACATTTGATCACTGTCCATTTCTGACCTCTTTCTGACATTTAACGTCCATTTAAAAGTCCAATTCTTCAGAGCGTGGTTTTTGCGTAAATTAAGTCTGTGTAAATGTTGTGGTCATTGGGGTCAGATGTGGAATATCTCCACATGCAAAGGATTGCCACTTATTTGACTTTGACATACACGAAAAAAATGCGGCTTCAATTTCCGTTTGCATCGTGGTCAAACATTAGCCAATGATGGACGTTACAAGGATGGCGAGTTCTGTTCTTGTGTTGGTTAACATTGGTGTTTTTTATATTATCGTAATATTATCAGTCGTACAGTGAAATGTGTAGAGTGTGCATATTTTTGTTGTTGGAAAGTTTGAAGTAATTAAGGAATTAATTAGTGCTTTACGTCACAGCGGGAATATTTTGAAGTAAACGCAAAAGTAATTTAAATAACATTTAGGGTATTATGAGTGATTACATGATGTGAGAAACACTAGATTGTATTGGTTTCTGTATGAAATTAATTATGTTCAACGGACATTTCCTGCACATTTCACATTATGTTTTCTAAATGAATTTGTCATGATAATGGACAGTCAAAAAATGTTGTATAACATACCACATGTCAAATTTACTTTTTAACTCGAAAGCAAATGTTGTCTGAATTCTAACGGAATACCTTTCGATCATGAATTTATCCCACGGGTGAAAGTCGTACGACTTACTTCAGGTCAAATTTGCTTAGAAATTGAAAGCAAATTCTATCTAAATTAGGGGTTACGTGTCTGAAATTCCCACCAGGAATTTTATTGACTGTCCGTCTGCAGTGAGTTGCTCAGAGTTATGGACTACTGCAGGTATCACATGTCTGAGGTTATGCTGATGTCAAGGAGATCTGGGTATCATTTCACGAAGATCTCTTATCCACTATCAGACCATAGCCCCGTCTCGTAAGTGCACCATCGCCACGTATGAGAGATCGCTACGAGAGCGCTGTGGTGTCGTAGTAGAGAAAAGACTTTGTGAAACACTGCCCTGGGGCCATGTTCCAGAAGCTATCATATACGTAACAACGTCGATCATCAAATATTTCTCCACGAAGGCCTAATAATGTTGTTTTGTATGCGATAACTTCGGAAACATGACCCCCTGGTCCACAGATCTTTGAGCAATGACAGTCTCATTATTATTATTATTATTATTATTATTATTATTATGATGCACATTTATATAGTGCAAATATCCAGAATAACTGCTCAAATGCGCTTTTGTGAGATTTTTATGAATAAGGATCATCCATACATTTCACGAAGTGAGTTTTTAGTTCTATTAAACATTTACATATAATGAATGGCAACTCTCATGGGGCTATGATCACTTTGTGAAACAGTACCCCACTATTCACATATATCACATTTCCTTTCCCAGATTAGCCCAGTTTTAACTAGGGACACTCCTTTTGTTTACCATATTTAATACATGTACATGTATTTAGTTTAATGTTAATTTAATGAAAACAGATTACTATAAATAGATTTGTTTGAAAATTTGCATTTTGAGATGTGTTTAATATTTGTTCTTATGATTATTACAAATATATGCAGCCGTATTTTTCCAATCTTATTTCAAATTAAGTTTATGAACTGTATTACATCTACATGATGTGAATTAGAATATTACAATAATACAGGATATGTATTCGAAAATAAACATTGGTAGAGCAAATTACCAATAATCGAGTTATTTTTGGTATAGATAATCATAAACATAGCACAAAAGAATGAATACATATCTGTTTCGTGCACTCTCAATGAAGCATTACAATTTTCTCAAAACATTTATTCTAATTTCCATCAGCAATCCATGTGTGACAATTAAATTAGATGTCAGATAGGAACTATGAAGGTAGAATTTGGTACAACCTCTCTGATGCTGGAGATTGGCAGGTATGTTGCTGGAGCAGCTAACAATATTTGCCTTTGTTAAACTGATTACATAGGAAATGGCCTGTTGTCTTTACCTGTTTGGCCCACATGACTCTTTAAGACACAGTGGGCATTTGTAGTATTGACTTGCAGAGGCGTGGCCTTGACAGGTGATTGGCTACTTTGGGTCAATGTGACACTCAGGTGAGAGAAAGGTGGTCACCATCAACTTTAGCCCATAACAAAGACGTTTACAGCAATGTATTTCCATATTTACAAATAGAGAGAAAAAATTGTACATTTTTTGTAAATTGTCTCATTAAAGTCTTTGACCAAGACTACCTCAACTTGTATTGTCTTGGGTAATAAAATGAGGATAATATATTTTCTTGAGAACAGATAAAGTATTCTTAACTTTGTATATTTTCAGAACACCTGTGCTAGAACAAATATTATTCGATGGACTGAATATTAGCTAATAATTATTTTGAAAGTAAATTTTGGATAAATAATGGTGATGAATTAATATTACTTGTTAAAGTGCAATGCCAGTGTTATTAAGATGTTAATTGTAATCTGTGTACAAAAATGTCAATTTAATTAAATTTAATAATACAGTAGATTGATTTGGATTTGCGGTATGCCCTAAGGACCCATATGTTTATTCTGGCTTAGAATTTACACACTTCATTACTTCATTATACCCACAGGGAAAAACATTATTTTATGACTGGTTTTATGTTTATCTGATGGGAATAAAACAAGTAAAACAAAATAATAATAATAATAATAATAATAATAATAACAACAATAGCAATGCATTTGTAACTTTCAACATTTGCACTAATTTGACCTCAACTTCCTGGGGAGTATATATCTATACTTGCATATAGGTGATCAATCATACAATGCTTTTTTTTAAAAACATTGAACCTTGGTCTGCTGCCATTTATATATGAGAAAAATGTATAAATCAGACTTTTCTGTTGTTTTCTTTGGGCAATGTTTCTTTTTCTCGACAGCTGATGTTTAATGGTTACTTGACATGGCGATGCGAAAAGTTGTCAGTAGACTTGGTTCTTGACCCATCGGTGTCTCCAATTTGCACAGGCTTGTTTTGTTAGAGTGGAGAATATTAGCATTGTGCAGCGATATTCGCGACCACAACGCAAACCCTCTGAACTTGGGTCTTGTATCCCTCCTTCCAGAGGCGGCGAAAGGCCTTGTAGTGTCTTTATTTTGGGCGAGAATTCTTGTTTTGAATATTTGAAGAATCAACTATAGCTACAAGTCAACCAGTGGATATACCGTCAGTAAATCTGACAAAGACAATTTTACCCTCATGAAGGCCAACTGTTCACCTGAAGGCAATCTCATAAAAACAATCTGGATCATTGCAGATAATCTTACCATTACTTGGAGGCAAACTGCCTCCCACATGACGACAATTTGACCCTCATGAAGGCCAACTGATGATATGAAGGCTATCTCATAAAGGCAATCTGGATCCATGAAGGCCAAATGATTGCATGAAGTCAATCTCATGAAGTCAATCTCATGAAGGCAATCCCACTGTGACTTAAAACAATAAATCACTCTCACTCATGAAGGAAATCTGGATCCATGCAGATAATCTAAGATGAAGGCAATCTGACGTCACGAAGGCAGTCTGACCTTATGAAGGCAATCTGACCTCACAAAGGCAATCTTACCTCATGAAGGCAATCTGGCTCCATAAACTAAAGAACCATGAAGATAATCTAACTCCATTAAGGCAATCTGACCTCATGAAGACAATTTGACCCCAATGAAGGCATTTGATCCCACAAAGGCAATCCCACCCCTATGAAGTTTTTCACATCTACAGGGCGTTCAAGAACAGTACAGTTCACATCACATCAAAGGCCTTACATCCAGGGAAGATAGACTCATAATTTACACAGTGCATTTCATGGAGATGGATTACGATAAGTGGCCTATACATGACAGTAGACCCTAGGGGGTTAATGCTCAGCCTTTCGAGGTGATTCATGATACTCTGCCCCACAGGCTATCGTACTGGGTTAGGAGTGAGGGTGGGGCCTCGAGCAGGACAGGTATGTTGATTGCAAATCAGGTAATTTCCTGTTTCCCAGGGTATTTATGGTTGGTCAGGTAGGAAGAGATAGTTTATATGGAAACAAATCGGGAAAAGAATTTGTCACTCAAAATTAAATGAAGGAAGTAAACGTATATTGTATATTGAATGTGGTGCATAGGATGCACTTGTTGAACCAGTTTCATGTTATGATAACTTGGCAGATAATCTGACAGATATAGGCTACGGGTTAACCATTTCAAGGTTTATCAAAAATTGAACTCATTTCCCAAGGCGAGAATCTCAATATTATCATAATTCAATCGCTAACAATTTAGTATGTACAAAAATGTGATTTTTGTTTCATTCAAATACGTGCACATATTGAGGGTCAGTATGTTTATATTGAAGATATTGCTAATACAAATTCCGAAGAAAGGTTGCATGGCCCACCTCAATCTTACTGTTACAAATGAACAAGGGCGTTTGCACTAAGATAACATCAAGGTTTGAGTCATATCCTTTATCTGACCATAACCAGGATTTCAAAGCAAGGTGTGTAACTCTACCTTTTCACAAATCTTAAAATATTTACTAAATCTATAGTCTCAGTTGGAGCAGAGATGATCTCTGGCTGGAGGAAAATGTTATGTGCAGAACATGTAGATTTTACTAATGAAGAGAGATGGATTTGTGTAGGATCAACTAGCACTGATAGACTGTTGTTTATTTAAATAATGGGTGAAAAATTCCCGTTAAGATAATAATAATAATAATATTGTGCGTATTTATATGGTGCCATATTCATGCCCTAAAGCGTACTCATAGTGCTCCATTATTACCCCGGTCAATGGATCAGTGTGCACTCAACTCCTTGGGAAGTATACAGTCCAAGCTGCCTTTCAAGGCACTAGAATGTTTATCATTCACATGTCCATTTAATCCTTCCTGGTCTCAAGCATCTACTCATCTACACTAAAATACTGATCAACTTGGAAATATATACGTGTCAGGTTTTTCGTATTACTAGTAATTCATTTCTTGCAGAGCCATAACAATCTACATTTAATTGCTTTAGAGATCAAGATGTATGGTGAATTTTACATGCAAATTGTCAATGAAGGTGTAGAAATTTAAGAATACACAGAAGGAAAATCGTGTCTTTATGATATGGTGACTTGTTCAAGGTTATTTAGCATGGGTTTATTGACCATATATCGTTATTGATATCTAGCATGTCTAGAATGAGAATATACATATGAAATATGATTTATGTTTGTTTACTTTAATATTCAAGTATAAGCTATTTAAATGCTTAGAGGTTAAATACAACATTCAATCAATATTGTCAGCCAACTTTATGAAATATATAATTAAAAATATTTTTTAAATAGACTGAAGTAATTAAGTAATAAAACAAAATAATTAAAAATAATTTAAAATAATGATAAATATTCTGAAAATAAACTGAAATAACAAAATACTGTATATAATTACAAAAGTTCGTAAAATAAGGTGTAATAATGAAATAACAAAGCATATAATCACAAAACTTCTTTATAAATAGACCAGAACAAATAGCAAACAGAAAAATGTAATCCATTTGTGACAACAACTTGGCGTCGCGAATCATAAATTTAATGTAGGCGGTTTTTTTATTTGTTCCATCCAAGCAGATATTGCAGAGACTGGACCTGCATAATACCTAACACTCGAACTGTCTGTGCATATTTGCTTATAGCTGCTGCATTGATTTGCGAGTGGAAGTGACGTCATGTGCCGAGCCCGTTTGTATTAATACGTGAACGCGTGTAGAGACTGTCAATACGCTTAGTCGAAGGAAGTATACAGTACAGAGTACACCTGAAGTGCCTCAATGCTGCACACTGGTACATGTATATAGGTATTCTATGTATATGTATAGTATATTTGAACAGGTAAGAAATTAGTCACATTTTGGGGTAATGTGTTGTTATTACCTATGAGATTTATTAGAATAATTCTTATTTGATAAATGTATAAAATTAATTAATAAAAATGAAATTTTTTAAAAGGAAATGCATGTGAATTGTATTTATTTTTGTCATACTAGATATAAATATATTTATTCAAATAATAAAAATGTACGGTAAAACAAATTTAGAAAGTATATTGATTTACATTTGCATTATTTATATATTAACAGGAAATAATTGATTTAGACTGACATGGATTTCTAGCGCAGCTAACATGAATATATACGTAATTAACAGGTATATACACGTATTCGCATGATTAATCACGGTTGGCTGAACAGCATTCTATCGGATAAACATACACTCATAGCGTGACAGGAATCAGAACCAAATAAGTAGGTCAGAATATCTGCAGTTATTTATAAATACATATTCCGTGACATTAAATATTAAGGAAACCTTCTTGGTACAGATAATAATATTATGTGAACGAGGACAGACATACTATGGTGCGTAAGGCAGCCCATGTGTTAACTGAATGAGACTTAGGGTTGTCTGTTTGTATTCACCAAAGGAAGTGTCGGATGACTGGATGTGCTTCAAAGAATGAGTTGGACGAGTTCAGTAATTTCAGACAAGGCTCAGCTGTTTGTATTTCTTAACTATTTTCATGACAAATTTATACAAGAAAAGTAAAGTTCTGTGAAAAAATGGGAAGGATTGGGAGGGGGGAGGAGGCATGGGGGGGGGGTGTTTTGGGGGATCACTCCCCATGGATACACATATCCTCTATGGGAAATCACACCTGAGGTCTTAGAATTAACCCGCTTTCCATAAGTTCAGCAACGTTCACTACCCTGGGATTAGAAACACAAACACCTTTCTCATATTTTCAAGCAGTTTTTATTAATGTTGGCATTCATTTTACCCAAAACAAAAGCTGTTCTCATCGAGATATATTTCCACGGCCATAGAAAACACCATGTGTAGATTTTCCACGAGAACAAAAGGGGGAAAAGACCCTGTAATCTGAATTGATCGATTCGTAAGTATCTGTGGGTATGTGTAAGTCGGGGGTTCATTGACGAGGTCACAGACAGGGGTGTGTTGAAACCCCAGAATTAGTCAAGCCTCTGTCCGTTCATTATCCTTGTCTAGTCAAGCAGATAACCAAAGTCAGACAGACACACAACCCTTTGATATGTGACAGTATTTTACTGGTGGAGATAATATAAAGGAAATTATATATCTCAGTATAGAAATTCTCTAATTTTACTGGCAGAGATAATATGAAAGAAATTATATATTTCAGTTTAGAAAATTTCCAACATAACTGTAGTACTTACCAATTAAAGATAAAGTGATTTATCTCTTGACATAATGCTTGCAGACATGTAGATTGCAGATAAATCTGCTTACAGCCATATGGCATTTAAGTATGGTATGATTAAGTATGATGTATTTCTTTTGAATTCTGTCTTAAAGCACATATAGTTATGTTTTGTTTAATTAATGTTAGGTATTTTTTACATAATGTGCATGAACATTTAGATTTCTTGTCAATCGTGGGTAAGGTGTTGCTTGCGACAGGTATGTACATTTCATCATTCATTTCATTATGGAAAGTTACAGTGAAATTTCTGTTTTTCTTGCACTCGATAAAAATGGAACCTGTAAAATTTAAATTGTGTGCATGGAAAAAAAGTTAGTTTGAAAAGCTGATGTATTCTGAACCAAAAAAAAAGAAGAAACAACTTAGTTTATTGTACATGAATTTTATGATTTCCATATTTTATTTTCACTGGTTACTATCAGTAACAGATTGGAAAGTTGTCATATTCTGAAATAATTTTTATTTCTGTTGATAACAAGTTTATAACTGACTAAAATATTGACACCCATGGTCTCACATAAAGCATATTTGTACAGGCTAAAATCCACAGAATACACACCCTAGAAAGCTAACCTGGCAGGGGTCTACATTAACTTTTTGAGGCACCTGTGTCCTGTCAGACATGACACTACTTCTCCTGTAGCTAAAGGGCTTGTTATTCTGGGGTTTTGTTTTTTACTTCTCTGCCTGTGGATGAAACCTGTCCCAGGCAGGCAGGCAGGCAGACAATCCCTACTGCCGAGCCTTGCCTGTACTGTGAGTTACAATCTTCTATTATTTTGGAAATAAACAATATTATGATTCAAGTTTACATGCCCAGATTAAAAAGTTACAAATCCTAGTCGGCCTGGAAGGCAGAGAATACCTCCACAGTCAGAGAATATGGTACCTCATTGATATATGAGTATACCTTGGTACAGGCCTGGAAGGCAGAGAATACCTCCATAGTCAGAGAATATGGTACCTCAATGAATACCTCCATAGTCAGAGAATATGGTACCTCAATGATATACGAGTATAACTTGGTACAGGCCTGGAAGGCAGCGAATACCTCCATAGTCGGAGAATACGGTACCTCAATGATATACGAGTATACCTTTATACAGGCCTGGAAGGCAGAGAATACCTCCATAGTCGGAGAATACGGTACCTCAATGATATACGAGTATACCTTTATACAGGCCTGGAAGGCACAGAATACCTCCATAGTCGGAGAATACGGTACCTCAATGATATACGAGTATACCTTTGTACAGGCCTGCAGCTGACATAACTAGTACGTTGACATCATCTCACCCAAGCCAGTCACACACCCAATCAATAATTCATATTAACCTACCTGGCTCGGCTCATAATAGTATGGGACAAATTAACGACAGCACACTGTTGACAATCAAGGGAGGTCACTGAGTGGTAATGCTGGTAAGTTAATTGGACTAAAGCTATCATTTCATCGCTGTTGCTAGTCAGCCGATTATGTAGTTATTGAATTTTGTTGGTGTATTTAAACACGTTCATGATCATTGTTGTTATGGCACCAAGATGGTTGTCCAATTTCCGTCTATGGAGGCTGGTTATTAATTTTATTTGGTTGTCATTGTTATTACAGCAGGCTGTTCGGTTACCAAGTTCTTGGTTACTCAATTCGTGTCACTGTCATGGCAGCAAGATGATTACTCATCTGTTGTAGAGGAGGCTGGTTACCCGTTTTCTTTCAATGTTATGGCAGTACTCATTGCTCTAGGCGCTAGTCACACTATTTTAATTATGTCACTTTTGGAGGTAACAGTTACCCCAATTTGTCACTGATATTGGGGCTGGTTACACATTTTTTGTCACTGTTGTTATAGAAGCAGGGTTATCCATTTTTTGTCACTGTTGTTATAGAAGCAGAGTTACCCATTTTTTGGTCACTGTTGTTATAGAAGCAGGGTTACCCATTTTTTGTCACTGTTATAGAAGCAGGGTTACCCATTTTTTGTCACTGTTGATATAGAAGCAGAGTTACCTATTTTTTGGTCACTGTTGTTATAGAAGCAGGGTTACCCATTTTTTGTCACTGTTGTTATAGAAGCAGTTACCCATTTTTTGGTCACTGTTGTTATAGAAGCAGGGTTACCCATTTTTTTGTCACTGTAGTTATAGAAGCAGGTTAGTTCTATCACTGTTGATTATGGAGGTTAGCTAGCCAAATTGTCACTGTTTCGGCACCCTCCATCATATTATTCAGGGTCATCATAGTCATAGTGGGGCAAGGAAGATTTCAAGCTGATGACTCTGTGGGCAGAGGATGTTGTTATAGATGCTCGTTACTAATTTTTGGTCACGGTGATGACAGCAGCCCGGTTACCTCGTCTCTATCACTGTTGATACGAACATTGGTTACCCAATTTGTCACTTATGGAGGAGTGTTACCCTACTTTTGTCACCATTATGGCAGCCCACTGGTTACCCAATTTCTGTCAACGTTGTTATGAAGGCAGGTGGGGGGTTACCCATGCCAATTTCTGACTTAATCGTAACTGGGTTACCCAATCTTTGACGGTGTTTTATGGCTGCGGGCTGGTTACATTATATCACGTCTATGTCGTTATGGAGACAGGTGGGTTACACAATATCTGCCTATGCACACATTGGCACTGCTTCTCAGGTAGGCAGGGCTATTTCTATCCAGAGCCGTTCTGTGTAAGTACGGTAGCAGTGAACGGTACAGGTAGTTTGTTTTAAAGGCGGTGGCTATAAACCGCTGGTTGCAATAATTTCACCTTCCAATCTGGCAGAAAGTTTTGTATGTTGAAATTCTTATTGAGACTTTTTTGATAAAATCTAAGTTATTATCTTATGGAGCCGTTGATATTAACCCTTTTTCTGCTGGGTTAATCATACTTACTATGTGGCATCTTTAGGTGCCTGGAGTAAGGAGATGGTTAGTAGAGCAAGTGCCCGTCCCACAGAGAAATCGTAGCGCTGTGATAGTCATAACGCCAATATGTTAATATGTTAACATGGAGTTATGACTCTTGAAGCCCGAAGACCGTTCTGTGGAACGAGAGCCAGAATGTTAACCCATTAAAAAAAATACTAATTTTCTTAGTACATCTGTATGTTAATTCATGAATTTGGACACAAATCTGGTGAAGATGTTTCCATTTCAATAATAGAATTTGGACACAGACTTGCCAAGGAAATTGGAAATGCTTAAGACCATTCTTGTAAATTTGATTCTAATATAATTGGAAATAGAAATATTATCACAAATGTTAATGTTTTTCTAAATGTAATATTTGTCGATGCACATTTATAGAGTTGGGAGGAAATCTAGAGATGCTCTTGTTTCACATTCTGGGGCACTGGTGCTAATGTCAAATTCAATCAGCAAACGTAGTAATATTGTGATTCTATGTGGTTCCATGTAACAGTGCAGTTCCATGTGATTCCATGTTGTGCACAAGTCAATAATATCGTAATCTCGGAGGGATGTTACTATTTGAACATCATGACAATTTCATGATTTGCGAATATCTGGTGATCAGACCTGGCAAATATTAATCTATTGCGTGTATCGGTTATCGCTAGTTTCACAATGGGCTATGTTACACTTCTTAGAGAAGGAAGAGGAATTTTTTTTATCTGTTGTCAATTGAGGAAAAGTTTAGCCAGTAATATCCTTGTATTCAAATGGATATTATCAATTTATTTTGATCGGATAATTTTTGGTGCGTATTTATGGCTTGTACCATATACTATTGACTTTGAAGTTATGCATTTATTTTAATTGGAGATTTTTGGTGCCTGTTTATTATTAGTACCCTATACTATTGACTACGAACATACATTTTCCTGGGAAATATTTTGAGGTTACTGATAGTCTTATAGTAATGCTTTGCCGGTGTTTTTTAAGCTAAGATATCGTTGCAAATGGGTCAAAGCTTCCCGCAGCGATGTTAAACTCCATAATCACTAAGCTAAGATCGAATGTTGGCTATTTACCATTGGGATTTTCTTGGTGAGTATATATGGTTATTACTGTACAGTGTTTTCTATGAACTTATACTTTTCCAGGAAAAATAGGTAGGTGTCAGTAAAATATCTTAAAAGAATAATTATTCCAAATGTTGAAATTGATGTTGATCTCCAAGTCAGACTTGTATGTGGCTGCTCAAATTAACATTGAGGAATACTAGTACAGAATGTCTTCCAAGAAACATAATTCTCAAACTGATAGGTAGGTTCCTTAATGCTCAAACTGATAGCTAGGTTCCTTAATGCTCAAACTGAAAGGTAGGTTCCTTGATCAAACTGATAGGTAGGCTCCTTAATACTCAAACTGAAAGGTAGGCTCCTTGATCAAACTGATAGGTAGGTTCCTTAATGCTCAAACTGATAGGTGGGTTCCTTAATGCTCAAACTGATAGGTAGGTTCCTTAATGCTCAAACTGAAAGGTAGGTTCCTTGATCAAACTGATAGGTAGGTTCCTTAATGCTCAAACTGATGGTAGGTTCCTTAATGTTCAAACTGATGGTAGGTTCCTTAATGCTCAAACTAATAGGTAGGTTCCTTAATGCTCAAACTGATAGGTAGGTTTCTTTTTCAGCCAATGACTTCTTCAGTTTTTAGATCGTGACCCAACATACATCTTTTTGTCATGGTCCACTTTTGGTAACCAGTGATGTGTAGAAAACTTACTTGCTTGGTATTCTGTAGGGATGTAAATGTGTATATTTAATTATTTACGGTTCCTTTGTTTTTCAGAATGGCCAGAGAATCTTTGTTTGCTTGTTATTCTGTCGAGATGTAAATATGATTAAAATATGATTATTTATTTCTGGTCCCTTTTTGTTTTCTAGAATCGCCAGAGATAGAGGACCCCGATTCTAAGAACCGCTGGGAGCTGGTGGAGAACAAAGACGTGTCGCCGGACATCTCGTGGACCGGACAGAACACCATCAACCTCTACAGCGAGAACGTGGTCAAGGAAGGTGAGACAACTGAGGAGGTGAACCGTGAGTCCATCAGGAACCTATCATCCACGAGGCAGCAGTGGGAGACAATTCTAACTCCTTTGCTGGATAAGTACGACGTAGAGAGCAGCAGCAAGAAAGAAACGAGCGGAAGCGGCGTCCGCCATTGGGAAGTTGACTTCCCAAACAAGAGGAAGTCATTGAACATCGACGTGGAGCGGGTCGACACAGACGGATCCAACATGGCCGACACCAGCGGCAACACCACGACGACGGAGAGTGCGATCGAGCGCGAGATTCGGCTTAACATGGAGAGGGAGGAGAGCCTGAAGCAAGAGCAGGAAGAAAGGAAGAATATGATGGAACGACAGAAGGGAAAGGTGGATACGACGATATACGAAACTGTGGTGAAGGAGGAGCCCAAGCTCATGTTCCACGAGCTCACCGAGGCAGATCGCGGGGAGGAGATGTGGAAAAGGGAGACAATTATACAGCAGGAGTTACGTGAACAGGAACAGAAGGAGAAAGATCTGAGAAGAAATCCTCCACGGGAAAGTCATGCAATCAAGGTACGTAAAGTTAGAAGTTTTTCCTGAAATGCAAACAGAGCTTTATATATTTTATTTTTTTCCCCTTTTAATTGGGGTTTAGAGCCACTTTCAAGATTCTTTGACATATCACAGCTTGTCAGTTTAGGACAGAGGAGACCTGAAACATCCGAGCACTTCCTGGTACTGACAGACCAAAAGAAAGATTTCATGATTACATTAATTTCCTAGGTATATTATTTATGTTAAGTTTTCCTTAATCTCTTAATCTGCAACATTAAGAAACAAATCACTCACTGAACTATTAGTTACAAAAGGAAGAAATTTATTATTATTTCATATGTATTTTAATTTATATTTGGATTATTATAATTTTTAATTTCAAGTTTAATTTACGAGCTACATGAAACACAGACCCTATTACATGACTAATCGGGCTGGGAATTCCACAATATCGTTTTTCCTTATTCCTTGTGTCTTTTTCCTGGAGGATTAATTACAATCACTGATTTGTACGGAAATGTTTGATGGTTGCCGGCCAGAAGACAGCTATAATATATCAGTGTCAGTGCTGCACGCCATTGCAACATCTCGTGCGTCAGTGAATAATGTTTACTGTAATTGTAGGATCATAGGGTTCTCTTCTGAATATATTTCTTTATTCTACTTGTACGTTTTGTAAATTGATATACCACAGGAATATTATAATGTAGGTGGCTTATTGTAGACATAATATACCAAGGGAACATTGTATTTTGAAAAAAAATTAATATCAAGACAGTATGAAAATATTGAGATGAATATCGGGGGAAGAATATACAAGTTTGAAAAGAATTCTACTTTTAGCTGTATGAATGTGACTATGACTTGTACTTGAATTTCATAGGTATTCGGTAAATCTCCTAATAGTTTGAACAGGAAAAATTATATATTTCCTAGCCGTTCAAATTATTAGAAAATAAGAAAATATTAATTGTCTGTGTTCGTAATTTATGGACAACAAAATTAAAGTATAAAATATAATTGTTTCTGTTCTGATTAATAACAATAGTATTTTGGTTACTTTTTTATAATACATTGTAGTTTATAGTGTGCAGTAGTATATGTCATAAGGCACTGAAAAGTTACATCAAAGTTCCAAAGGATAGCTGATATTATATCATCATTTTTCAAAAACTTTTAAAGTTGTCAGTTTTAAAGTACTGAAGTGTGAAAATGACAATTAAAAAAATATATATACTGGCAAATGCGCGTAATTTAATTCCCGCGAATATAAGTATTTTACAGTTACAGTATATGTATTTTTTGTTGTTGTTTTTATTTTTACACTTCAATACTTTAAAACTGACAATGAACATTTATTTTAAAGACTTCCTCATGCTTCAAAATTTAATCTTAGATTTACTTTTGATTTTGTCATAAATATTTCCTTAAAACTGATAATGTTGGACAGTACTAGTATTAGTTTAAAACCTACTTACAGATCTACAGGTACAAATATTCAAGTGTACAAATATGTTTTTTAAAAAGCAGTACACATGATATCCTGCACAGTAATGTCAACAGTAAGTATGTCAGACAGGTACTGCATGGAAATAAAATATGTCATTTTCACGGCTGCACCCCTTCGGTTGCTACGAAATGTAGGAATGCCTTTGCTGAAATGAACATGGAGCTGGAAAATGGTTCAACAATATACAACCCAGATTAGCCTATCAGTTGAAATGTTTGTTAAATGACATCGTAGTCAATACATTTCCAGATTAAAACCAATAGATCACTCTGACATTGAATAAAAAAGGAAGATAATATCATGAGGTGGAATTTCCTGAGCTGTTAAGACTCCACAGGCTGTTTTGTTAGTCGCCGTATTTAAAACACGTGGGTTTTGTTGGTTACAGTACATTAACTTTATGTTGACAGTTTAAGTAAAGATTGGTAATTATCGTATGATTGACTTTGGGAATCCTAGAAATGGTAAAGTGAATTTAATAATCTTGTTGTCTGGTAGTTTGTTATATATAATAATTATATGGTCAATTACATACTGTATTACAATTTTTTATGTGTCATATTAAATTTAGTGTTCAGATTGAGCACATTAATTAAAGATTTTCGTTGATTAGTATGCAACAAAAGTTTAAGATAAAAAGCTAATTTACTTATGATGTATTTCTACATGTAATATTGTAGTCATCACATGTATTTTCCTGCAGTGACTTGAAGAAATGAATCGATTAAAAAAAATAATTTAATTTACAAAAACAACCAACTTGAATATCTACAAAATTTTCATACCAATAATTTGTGTTCCAGAACTCGGAAACCAACGGAACTTCGGAGTCGACGGAGAGCATCATAGAGAGGGAAATCCGGATCCAGCGAGAACGCGAGGCCGAGCTGCACCAACAGAGGAAAGGGCATGGTGCCCGACCCCCGTCACCAGAACCCTCGCCACCGCAACAGCCGACAACCCCAGCGGAGCCCCAGAACGACATCAATCACAATCAGACCAAAAGTGTCTCATACCAGGATGCGATCTCCACCTTCCAGCACGACGGGGAGAGCAGGATAGCGCGGGAGCTCCGAGAGACACGGGAACGCGAGGAGGAGTTGCGCCGACAGAGGGAGAAGTTGAATCTTCCCCGCGGCGTGTCCGCGACGCCACCCAGGCAGCAGAAAGCCGAGTCCACCTCCACGCCCACGCCCATGCCCAGCGCCACCACGCCCAAGCACACGGCGTCTCCGTCCTACAGACAGGTGACGTGGCAGAAGGACGTGTCTCCATTCCTCCAGAAGTCCAAGAGGAGTGACTCTGTGGAATCCCTGGACTCCAGTCACAGCACGGGTCAGACACCTTCAGACACGCCTGGACCGCAGGACTATGACGACTACCGCCCCAAACCGGAGACGCCAATCGAGCGGGAGATCCGGCTGGCTCGGGAGCGCGAGAACGAGCTCCGACGATCCAAGGGACTGCCAGAGATCCCGGATCCACGAGCCCAGGAGAGGAGTGGTCCGCCGGTCACTCCGACATCGTCTTCCGGTCCGCGGTTATCGAGGTCGCACGCCGACAGCAGTCGTACGATGAAGCAGTACTCGTCCAACCGACTCCAACAAGAGATCATCAAGCAGAAGCAAAGAGAGCTGGATCTGAGGAAAGAAGGGAAGATCATCACCACGTCTGAGGAACACATAGAACCAATGAAGTATATGGCTGTCACGGGGCAGGAGACCGCAAATGCCAATGTCAAGAGGAACTTTGTCACGCGGAAGGTCTCCGTGGGATTCGTTCCGCCGTCGCGGACAGACGTTACAGATGACGTGGACAGTGTTCAGTCGCCCAGTGGCGGTGGTGGTGGAGGCGGGGTTAAAACCACACCAAAGGTGGACGCTGTGAAATCTAGGAAAAGTTTGTCATCAGGAGGTGTAGGATTTTCGTATAAGGAAAGTCGTAACACTGCGGAGTCAAAGATCGAGCGCGAGCTGAGGGAGATGAGAGAAAGAGAAGATGAACTCAGGTAGGTTCAGCAGATCAGGTTGTGGTTAGTTCTTTGAGGAAACAAGAATTGGTTGTTATTGGCCTTGGTGATGACAGTAGTGAACACCGAGAATTCCTGTTTGATGTATGCTGACAAGGAACTTTGTTATGGCTGTAGGAAAAAAGGGTGGTTTGAGTTTGATAAGGATTCATCACTAGGATAGGGAATTCATCACTAGGATAGGTAATTCATCACTAGGATAGGTAATTCATCACTAGAAAAAGGAAATTCATCACTATCCTACAGGAAATTCATCACTAGGATAGAATTGCATCACAGGATATGAAAGTCATCAGTAGGATAGGAAATTCATCACTATCCTATAGGAAATTCATCACTAGGATAGAACATTCATCACTAGGATAGTAGTAAATTAATCAGAAATTCACAACTGAGTAAACTGGATAGACTGCCATGTTCTGCAGTAGTTCATCAATATCACAGGAATTTGTTTATTGGGGTTATTTATTTGAGATTAATTGGGGTAGTTTTAACTTTTGAAGGTTGGTAGCAAGTTAGAAGGTGAGATGATGACAGTATAAATTGGGGATTGAGGTTAAGGATTGATGTTGGGAGAGGTGCCAGTTTTGTGCATTAATGGCAAAACATTGGGCCGGATCATAACTATTGCACTACTGTGGATATGAAACCAGGATTTGGGCCGACAGCTACCAACATAAAACACTGAACACAATGTTAACATTAACTGGACAAGCTTTATCGCAGAAGAAATAAGTATGACTTGAATAATTGATGTCCAGGACTCCACAGCAAGATGCCGCCATTGTCACTGATAGGAAATCGTTGATTGTGTTGAATAAACCAGCACTTGTAATGCCTGATGGCCTGGTACACAATAGTAGATGTGTCGTGACGCAGGGAGTACACACACCACACTGTTGTAGAGGGTGGGCACCCCACAGCTATTTAGTCCCATTGACAAGGAGGAAAGGTGTTTCCGATGTTACTCACAGATGAATGTCCTGTGTGCAAACAGTGGGAAGCTGCTCGACCACTTTTCTCGGCGACACGTAGAAACGGCAATAAACTACCCATTGTTATGTGATCAGGGTGACATTATCTTTTCTCCCCACCCACCCCCAACCCCGGATCTATATCCTAGAAAGTACAACTATTGAACTGTCTTTTTTGATCCCGGGGTACATGCTGAGTGTTATGATGTCACATGACATGTTTCTCAACTTTAAATATACACAATTTAGTATGATATAACGGGCCATATAAATGTTCCAGGTTCTTTTGGGAGACACATGACATATTTAAGTGTTGTATAATATATTGGACTGTCATAATACACATACTGGTAGTATAATATGTGTAGGATGTTCCAGCTTGTTTAACCCTCTTCCTGCTGGATTAGGCACAGACACTGCTCTTTCGGGTATCTCTGGTTGCTTTTAGCATAGAGAGGGTTAATGGTACAAATCGCACACAATAAAAAAAACTATTTTAAAAAGAAATCTCAAAATGTGGAAATGTTCATACTCAAAAACTAAATATTTAAACAAGTTTTAAAGGTTGAGTAGCACAGTAGTAGAGTGTTGGACAACACGTCTAAGACTAATGGACTGTTGGGATACATAGTGTACTATTACTAACCTTCATTCATCAATACCAGCCATTGTCCATGATCATTACTGTAACATATACTTTCATAATTTTTTTGGGTAAAGATTTCATTTGAAATGTACATCTACTGTGAAAAAAAGTTTCAGATTAAAATTTGATACAATTAACCCAAAAAGTTTTATCAGTCCTACATTGTATTTGTTGACACAAATTAAACAAATGTTAAATAAACATTTCACTTTTTCCTTGCAGGAAACAAAGAAATAAGGGAGAGGTTGCAAGTCCCAATAACAGTCCAAGGGAGGCAACTGCAAACGGAAAACCCGATGAAGAACAAACGCCAAGCAAAAGGGGTCACATAGCGACCCAGTGGGAACAGGTTGTCAATAATAACTAATATACATCTTTTCCCGTATCATATATTGCGTGCGTCATAGTATGTGCATAGTCAAATTATGTCCGAGGTCGTGGTTGCCATGGAAACGCAGCGACAAGGACATGATGAAACAGAAATCAAAGTAACTAAACAAAATATTTAATTGCGAAGTTTATGTTGGTGCTATACATAAAAGCCTTGTGAATGTAAAATGGCCGACGTGTCATGGCGAGTGTTTTAGTAGCGTGTTCCATTAGAGAGATATATAGTTGTAATCATATCCCAGGTGCAACACGGAAATTAGACATAGAATAATAGATACATGCACTACCAATGACAGTATTGACATCAGAAATGGTAAAACATCCATATGACTAGATGCACTGTACATAGAACCTGCATTATTCAGTCAGTAACAGAAAATGTAAATTCTGCATCATTGCAATATACATGATGCAGAATTTACATTTCAGTTATTGTGTAAAATGATGTAGATTCTATGCAGAGTATATTATTATTATAGTCGCATGAATTATGAATGTTTTACCGTTTCTGATGCCAGTCTTCATTTGGGGTCCTGGACATAGAATAACTATTTGCTGTTTTGCATGGCGATCAACAAAGCATTTTGCGAACAAAAAATTATTGAGCTTTGAGAAGTATACTGTATAGCCGGAGGGTTTAGCTATTTAAGGGAATATTCATGGAAGAGTAGGATCTGAGATGTACAGAATTTGCCAAAAAATATTATCCGTGTACATATGTTTGAGATAGTCTGAACAACAGTCAGTCTGCACTAATATGCATGGTCGACTGTTTTTATAGCATTCATATCGAGTAAATGTATATATATTATATATACAGTACTCCACACATTTAAAAAGTATATATAACAGGTATCGGAAATTATGATTGTAAAAATAAAATGTAAAAAATCTTGATCATCATAAACTAATTTTGGGAGTTTTTACAATCAAAATTTCCAATTCCTGTTGGAGTATATACTGATTTAAACTTTACTGCATCATACTACTGATAGTGACACACTTTTTCTTTATACTGAGCTATATTGTGACTATATTTTCCATCAGCCCCCAACAAGGATGATCATCCTTTGTTATGTACCAGCCCTAAATGAGGATAAATTATGCGAATAATGCATAAAATATCATTGTTTTGAATGTATGGTTGAAGACAATGATTCTGTAAGCATGAAGACTGTTGACAACTGTGATTGTGTATATTGCACTTGTATATTATGCTTGTAAGTAATGGTTAACAATATTTACAATTATATTAGGCTATATCAAATTAGTTTAATGTTTCTTGGGTAGTCTTATTAGCCTCAAAGTATTAGTTTATTTTGGATTTTAAAAAATATGAAAAGGCCAAATGTGCTGCATTATCATTGGTAGATTAGGTGCAGACTCTGCTCTTTATGGCATCTCCGGTTGCCTCCAGCATGGAGAGAGGTTAAATGTCCTCTGGTTTAATGAATTTTGAGCATCTGTCAGAAAACATCTTACCCCAAATAATTAAAAAAGAAATAATTTAAAAAAAAATACCTTCATACCCTCACGCCCAAGAAACATTAAATTTGAGAATCCTAATAATGTACTGTGTATCTTTAACTAAGTGATAAATAATCATAGTGACCTTAATTATTAATGATTATGGCTGATAATGGGGGATCATGGAGGCATTGTTCATGGAAATTGTTGTATATTTTTATACTGGTTCCTTGTAGTTATTGCTAGGATAGTAGATATATTCTGGGTCTGGACTTTGACCACACAAATCTGAGTACTGCAAACCAAATTTTGTCAATTTCACGTTGATAACAAATTTGGTTCTAATTTAAGCAAGATTTGCTTCATATTTAATTACTATTTGAACCCACTGTAAGGTTATGCAATGTAGAAGTGTTTGCCAGAGGTGAAATGCTTAAAAAAATATAAATTTGATGCAAAATCAAAAGAACTGTTTGCAGTTTAACATACCAATGATCATTTGTTTGACAATTAGTATAAAATCTGTTGTGCTTCCTTAGAACTATCCACACAGCAGACATCACGGTACTTAAATATGCCGTTTATATGAAATCATCTTGTTAGAATTCAACAATTGTCTTTCCTGATCACACCGACCAATAACAGTCCATGCTATTTTTGGACAACCAATAGGAATGAGTTATCTAGTGGAATGTCAAATATGTTTGTATGTTTGCATCAAGTAACAAATGTACATGTATTTGGTTTGTGTTTAACATATCATATCCCTAACATTCCCAGGTTATTTTATATGAGTGATATCTTTTTACATTCCATATACACATAATAATTATCTAGTTAACTATGCAGACAAAAAAATATTGGTTTCTATGCAATAAAAACAACAGTCCACAGATTTGTTTAAATCTTTCACGTGTCACATTACTTCTGGATTTTCACCATATTTCTATTTTGTGCACAAACATTCAGTTTTTAAGTTATGAAAATTTGGTGCATAGTGTTATTTATATGCTTATATGCGTGTATATAAAACTAAACCATCTATTGCATTTGTGTTCAGTTAATATATTCACACCGTTATACATACAAATGTTACAAATATTTTCATATTTTTACACTTCCGGTATATATAGCATTTGAACATTTGTATTGTAGCAACATATTTTTGTTCAGGCTGTATTAAGTAAATCATACATGACTCCTTTTCCTAGAGCAAGTTGGGATACCTAATGTACTAGATATTAAATCTGTTGTATTACAGGTATATTCCAAATTCTAGTATATTTAATAATATACTCAACAAAATAAATTAAGGGCCACCAGATATTTTGTTGGGAAGTTTTCTAACCAATTTCTGAACTTTGCCGAGGACTGCTACCATTCTTGTTATGTGTCTTCAAGTTTTTAAAGAATACCTGGAACCTGCAAAAGTAATATAAAATTAAA
Source organism: Lepetodrilus schrolli (assembly GCA_032361225.1). NCBI lineage: Eukaryota > Metazoa > Mollusca > Gastropoda > Lepetellida > Lepetodrilidae > Lepetodrilus > Lepetodrilus schrolli. The sequence goes on from JAUTBT010017645.1 coordinate 38,880, forward strand.
TTTGCATATCTAAATATGCTACTGGCCCTTAATTTATTTTGTTGAATATACTTCTAGCTAGTGTGCCTTAATTACAATGTTCATGTATACAAGATTTGTAAATATCGACCCGTCTATATATACCACAGTGCAATTTGTTATTCATATCAAGATATTAGATATACACACTACCGGTATATATATATATATATATATAAAATTTGTTATTCAGAATCTGGATATACATTGTATTCGTTGCCCTGTATAATCATCCTATTGTCTCAAGCAATAAACATATATAAAACAAAGACATTGTTGTTTTAATTCTGTGTTCAACAAAGAGACAACTGATGAAACTGAAGACAACTATTTTCTACATTAACCCTCTCCCTGCTGGATTAGGCATCTCCGGTTGCTTCCAGCATGAATAGGGTTAATGGTCTTTTAGAAGAGAGTTTAACTAACTGATATATCACCGTATATGGAAGATGAACAGTTGGAAGAGCCAAAATGTACCTCTGGTAAACGAACAGGAAAAGAGCAGATTAACTGAGAAAACATCATTTTGGAGAAAGTTTAATCATTGGTCATGACTTCTTTTCATTTTTATTTTCTACAAATGATTCTGCTCCTTTAACAAATGACATTCAGTAATATTGTGCACTGTTAAGAAACCCTCAATTAAAACAAAATCGTACCAGATCAATTTTTATTGATATTTCATGTTTGCTTTCTGAGATTGGTATAGTTTAACAAGAATTTAACAAAGGTTTAAAAAGAATCTGCACGAATTTCACTCCATGAAAACAACAAATGACTACAACTTAAATTAAATGTTGCAAAATTTTTATTATGAAATTCCTATTTACATATTATTTCAAGAATATATACAATGTTGTACATGCATGAATAAATAACCACATTAGCTAAATTCATATTTTCACATACAAATATATAGAGTACATATATCAAATTAACAATAAAGTGTCAACAGTTTAATGAAACACTATAATTCCACCCATACAGTCTATAGTGAGTATGATTTTACAAATGATAAGTACACATCAACACTTACCATAATTCTTCTAGTAATTCAAACAGGTAAAAATAACTAAATTATTAACTTTGAATATTAATAAAATTACTAATTCACAAAATATATCATGTTCGAATTTAAAGGGTCTGAATGAAAAAGATAATTATCATTGATTAATTTATGTGTTCAAACTAATACAGTGTTTGCATTAATAGAGTAACTATGGTAATTAATTATTACCCATTTCACTTTTGCAGGCAACCTATAAAGCAGTGATTTAGTTTATCCAGCAGCAACAATGCTGATCACAAGTAAACAAACAAGTAGGCAAACAGGAAAACTCACTAAATACACACAAATCAAACATTTTCTACACGACATATATTTACACTTTCATTCATGCCGACAGCAGCTTCAAAGTTGATTTTAAAAACAATTTCCAGGTTTTAGAGGCATGGGGACTATAGATCCATGTACTGTTTAATCATTAGTACACATACTTGAACCAAAATTGATTCAAATGCGTAGATCTTTTAATTGAATGATTTTGATGCATCACTGCTCAAATGCGTAGAAATCTGGCAGTAAAAAAAAAATTAAATAAAACATTATATGAACAAAATGAAATGTAGACATGATGATTGCAAACAATTTTTAATAAAATAAAATTGCACATCCATTTCCAATATATAATAATAATGATTGACATGTCCTAATACTTCATGCATCTTGAAAATGGCACTCGTATAACTTTCTCAGCATTTCAAACTCATGGTTATGTCTTTGTGGCACAATTATAGCAAATTCTTATCTTAACAAACAAAACAACTTCACAAATTCTTTTTTTACATATAGCCTTACATAGTTTTGACAATTTCTGTACACATAACATGCAATAACACACATTTAAAGATTTCAGATAATTTCATACAATGATTTCAAATAAAGCTTTCATATAACAAAGATCATAATTACTACAACAAAATAACTATTGTAAATCACATATTTAATGCGACCTCTGATTTTAGACAGAAATCCGACAACAAATAAATGTGAACAACCATGTCTCAATTCATGTTTTTTCCAGGTCGTACATTTTTCAGTAATATAATAATTTTTCAAAAAGTTCATACATACAAATATCAGTTCCCTACTTCAATACTGTGTTCATCCATCAGTGTTATTCTAATTGATAAGCGGCTCTTTCCATATATAATCTCAGATTATGTCACGTTTTTACACGAAGAAATTGTTATAACAACGCCATGCAGTATTTCTAAAGATGGTAGCATGATACAGAGAAGTAGTAATAATATACAGATACAGATATAGGTATAGAACATAAAGTATACATGTAAACATGGTTGTATATTTAGCATAAGTTAAAAAAGATGATAGGCCTTCCTTAATATACTTATACAATTTAAGTAGTAATGGAGAATAGTTAGTGTTTAGTAGATATGTCAGTTTTTCAATAGTGGGATTATTACAGAAGTAGTTTGGGAATGTTTTTGTACGTAAATCTGATAGTAATTGACATTTTAACAAGAAATGGAATTCGTCACCAACTTCTACGTGGCATAG
>JAUTBT010017646.1:0-21918 GCA_032361225.1 Lepetodrilus schrolli
TCTGTATACTTGCTTGTTCTCATAAACTTACTTGAATTGCATTCTTATTACTGGTTATTTCAAGGTAATTTGGTAAAATGTTAATATATTCTATGTTATTTTTAATGTTTGCACATACTATATGGCAACATTAGGAATATATTTAGAAAAGAAAACCCGGCAAAAACAGTGTAAGTAATGTCCATATTCAACTTTCCATTAGACGGTAAACACTGTTAGCAGCCAGAGGAACAGACAACGATGCTACCAATCAATTTAAAATTGAGACATTTTATTGCACCAAAAAATATATAGCATGTACGTTTTTATATCTCATTGGATACAGAGGAATAACACAGGGTATACACGTTACCAGTCTCGTCACTATGACAATGCGAGGTTATGTAAGGCATTTGAGACAAATTCTCACACATTTAATGAGGTATGCTTTGTTCCCCTGGGCGTCTGAAACCATGTGTTTGTATGTGGCTCCAGCAAACTGATATAGAAGCCAACATGCGTACATCAATATGCCAAAAGTCACTGTGACATTGTGCAAAAGCACTAAACACTATCATAAACTAGTGAATATTATCCCCCATAGTGAAAACCTGATAAGTTGAAGCACTATGGGAGAGAATTGGATCACCGTGTGGAGACAAATAGCTGCTACTGGTTTAATATGTAATACATACAAATATACACATATAACATAACATCAATGTACAAACATCCAGCGTATGTTCCAAGGAGGTTTTCAGCAGATGTGTTGAAATACCATATTATTTGAATCGAAGCCAGAAATGTAAATAATAGTTTAGTGTGGATACATATCTAATTATTTAATACATTATGGGTCACTTTGAGGCCTGCAATGATAATACAAAAATATATAATAATTTATAATTATTCTAAAGATGAAAGTACATGTATATTTCACATGTTTCAATGCATCATGACATGGACATTCTTCAGTAATTATACTGGGTTATTGACGTGGGAAAATACTGCGTGCACAGTACTTTATTTCAGTTCCTCTTATACTGAGACAGTTTTTGTCTTGCTCATAAGATTGAAAATGTAATCGACGTGGTTTACACATGACTCCAAAACAAGTGGATTTCAAGCGATTATGTATAAAGGAGACACTGTTCCTATTCAAGAAATACAGACGGAGATATCAAGAACAAAAATAGATCAGATATTTACAATATTTATCACCTAAGTTACATTATAATTATATTACTTTTTTTATTTTATTGAAAGCAAGATAATAAAATATTTAGTTGTATTATTCGTCCATGTACAAGTGAGCAGACTGACTTCCGGTTTACGAAGAGCCAACTCAACCATGACGAACGAACAGTTATTATTATTGTACTTGCTACAGGACGTCCTGAGATGGCGATCGATAGATTAGACCCGTCGACATCGATACACTCCTACACAAATCAATCAAGGAAGTTAACAGCACATAACATTGCTTTGACGCAGCATCTAAGTAAACATGAAAATGTTACAATCAATTGAGTGTCATGTTTCTGTATTTAGCCCAAGAAGAACTTATTTCTGGATAAAACGCCTACAATGATTGGCCAAAAGTAATCGATGTATGCCAACACCGAAGGGCAACTAATAATAACTAAGCATCTCTATGTGGAAATGCCATAATTGCAAGACAGCATATAATATTTCCACACAAATTATGCTTCTCTAGAATGGTCACAAGAACATGATTGTGTCTGATTTCTTTGTTTAAAAGTCATATTGCAAGGGGGAAACTAGCTCTTCAATTTCTAAATGAAATACATTTTTAAGATATTGAGTATTGAGCTTATATGAAGGTTAGATCGAATGCTGATCAGTTGTTATAACGTGTATCCTATCCTTTTCATTGTGAATAAAATATGTATAAGCAAATAAACAAGTTAGATATTGACTAACGGATATTTCCATTTGGATTACTGACTAAACATAGATTAACGTACTTCGGCATTGCCTGAAAACGAGGAACAAACACACTGGCATAAGCATTCTACAATACATACTTTCAATTGAGAGTATGGTCAACACATAAATAAATGCGATTAATCATCGCTTGAAAACGATAAATGCTGAGTCATGGACATTTTACAACATAGAATATCGTTTAGAATTATGGACAAATAAATGCGATTCGTAATTGCTTGAAAACGATAAACACAATGTCAGAAACATTACTTCGACAACATAATTAATACTGAACAGCGTCATTACAACAATAACATAGACATTAATATTGTTCATCATGTATGTACATTGATACTATGAGCTCACAAACAAAAAATATATATAATAATATATGCAGCACCGTTGAATCGCAGTCCAGTAACACGTAACTTACAGCAATACATCCCTTCCTCAACTGTTCTCATATGTCGCCATCCAATCGTACTTGATTACTGGCATGTCAGACACAATGTCTAAATCCACAATGTTTAAATATATAGTTACGACGTCACTAACTTTCGCTATAGTTATTCACAGATGGGACTTTAAAGCAGTATTCACATACAGAGTTGATGTATAACGCACTGGTAACGCTTGTACCTAGCATAACAATAAATACATGACATCTACGATGCATACAGTGTTATCTTCATTCAATATCAGTTATCATCCAATATGTACAAATCTGTTTGCGAAATATTGGAAAATAACTAACAATTAATGTAAGTGATAGACGTGGTTCAACAAAGTATAAACATCGGACGCCTGAATTTTCCGACCAAAGTAAATGATGCAATCTGTATACAAGTTAGCGTATCAACGCCACCAGGTTTTGTGAAATGACTTGTATCCTGACTTGTTCAGTAAACTACTCTACAGTTGTAAACGACTACACGAGTGTTGATAAAACCAGCCGATGTTCGAGTGAGAGACAGCTTTTTGCCATATCTGAAGTGAAACACATACTTGAAGGGTCTGAATATTACATTGAAAGATATCACTCTTCAGTTCATCCAGAGACTCCGCTATAGCTTTGCACTAATGATTCTCCCACAGGTGCATACCACCCCACAGCTACATACCGTTGATTAATCTCATACAGATGCATACCATTGCCTAATCTCACGCAGATGCATACCAATGTCTAATCTCACAGATACATACCACTATACAATTTCCAACAGGTGCATACCACTGTCTAATCTCCGAATAGGTGTACAGTTGTACCGGATTTTCCACTGATGGATAGGCCCTACCACATTCTCGCCTACACATACCACTAATCTCCTACAAAGTCATACCACACTCGGAACTGCATACTCCCAGCCTGTTTCAGGCTTAAACCAGCGAGAGTAGCACTAGAAGGATGATACCAGCACTAGAAGGATGATACCAGCAATAGAAGGATGATACCAGCACTAGAAGGATGATACTAGCACTATGAAGGATGATACTAGCACTATGAAGATGGATACCAGCACTATGGACAGCAGGAGGGAAACTATGGGATTGACAACAATAGGGGAATTTAACCAATGGCTAAAATAACAAAGTAAAACTATAATATTTATAGCAAGCGGTGAATTATGAGGTTTATAATAACATGCGGGGAAGTATGGCGTTGATAATAGCAATTGGAGAAGGATGATATTTATAACTTGGTATCTGTTCATGAAGCTCTTGTATTCACTGAGAGACCACAGGGATGTGCAGTGATCCGCGAACAAGATAGGTACAAGAGCGCTGATATGGTCTCGTAGTGGATACGAGATCTTCATGGAATAATACCCTAGATCGGAAGATTCGGAAGATTCGGAAGTATGAGAACGATAACATGAATGGAACTATGAGGGTTATAACAACAAGGAAGAAGGAAGTATGAGGTGTATAAAAGCAAGAGGGAAGTATGAGGTGTATAAAAACAAGAGGAAAGTGTGACGGTTATAACAACAAGAGGGAAGTGTGAGGATTATAACGATAATATCAGAAGTATTAGTGACATACTAACCAAAAAGAAAATATTCGAATTACAACCAAAAAAGATATGAGGGCGTTAACAACAGGAAGAATGATGGTTTTAACATGGGAGTAGAACCATTATATTTATAACAACAGAGGGAACTCGTTGGTTGACATAATAACAAGAGGGGGAGGAAAGCTTTATAACAGTCAGCTTCAACTTAGGATCTGACTCTGTGGAGTTGTTTTCTGCCAGTCATCGTGTCAGGTAATAATCGTTATAACTCGTTAACTCATAATCGTAACTCAATAAACATCACACACTCACACATCAGCTACCAGCACGTGCAGTCGGGAGATATACATATTACATACAGCTTGGGTCCTATTCTACAAAACATCGTAGCACTACGAGAGGAGTAACTCGCGATTTGTATGGACAACTGTTGTAATGTTCTCGTTTTGAGGAACAGCACCTTCGTTGGTATATCAATTACTTCGTGAAACTGTCCAAGACGATCATTGTTGTTTTGTGAATAATGGCTAATACAATCACTGAATTATTAAATCGTGATATGCTAACAGGTGATTCGAAATACATGGTATTCCTGATAAACGCTAGTTAAATGGGAAATGGGTTATGGCAATGTTAAATAAATTAAATCAATCACACACTGTGACACGACGGACGTCATGAAACTATATACATGCATACACATCTCACTGTATATACCATGTCTTGATGGCAGTGAATACATGAAGGCGTCAATGTTGTATGATATTTTTGAATGCTTTGGCAGCATACAACTATCTATGACCTATTGTATCATAACGTTAAACTGTGGACCTTCATGAAAACAGAGATGTACTATTTCTGTTCAAAAGATTATCAGGCAGGTACTCCCTCGGAAGACAGGGATGGGCGCTCTTCATTCCATAGCGCTCGACAACAGCGCCACTGTTCGGATTGGATTTGTCCAATGGCGTTACTCGCACGGCATCACGTGACCCCATGGAAGGGTCCTCTTCGAAATAGTTATAAGGTGCCAACATGAAGGACAGGTGTCCGCCAGTGGTTGCTGTGTTGGGAACGTTCTCTGTCTGAGGTATATGGTATGTTCCAAGTGTCACCCACGCCACCAGATCCTGTGAACAAGTAGAGATGGGTTATAAAGTAGCAATGCCCATATAGAACATTAACATCCGTAACATTAATCCACATCGTATAATAAATAGTACGTCTCATTAAACTTCAACGGGGAGATGATCTCAGGTTAATTGTAACGCCTACCCGTAGGTTGGAGTATTGAGCGCCTAAGGACGTAACTGTTTAATAAAGGCCTAATGCTATTTCCAGATTAAATATACGTATAGCCTATTTAGTGCTATAATTCATTTACTGCTTGTAAGGTTTCCATACTATCACAAGAGACCATATACGTTCTCTGCTATCATGCATCGACAGTATGGACATCATTACGGATGGCGTTGTATTACATTCATCACGACTTCCGCTGACACGCAATCCGTTCATATCATATTGTTACAGGACGACATGGTTACACGAGGATGCTCTCAAGGAGAAGCACTAATGAGCATTGTCAACACAGCATTGTTCGTTAGGGCGAGCCGCGGAAGAATGCTTCCTGGAAAAGCATCCACTCTCCACGTCGCTGTCTGTAAAGGTCAAAAGCTGCAAATAAAGCCAGGCTTTTGATCTCAAAATAGAGGGATGGCAGGTGTTGTAATCTGACCGGCGGTCAAGCCTGATGCACGCACCACCCACACATGCCCCCCCCCGGGCACACACACACACACACACACACACACACACACACCTATATATAGGCAATCCTCACACTTTCACACCGGGTATTTTTGGAGCAGTACTGTACTTCGGGCATATGTGGTACGCCTGTGGTAATTGCACGATAGGTATAGTAACGCGAGATGTGCTGTGGATCTGAAACTAAGTGATAATTTGCCATAATCCCCGGGCTTAAGTGATCTATTCTGACTTTAATCCTGGTTATATCTGTATTTACCCTGTGTCATATACATGTAGGCGTGGTTATTTTGTCACAGGCATATGAGTTCACCCCTGGCATTTCCTGGACATTCAACAGCTCTATGTACTGTACTTTGATTTACCGATTACCATCTTACATTCAACCCTCAATTTGAAGACAATACAATTTATATAAGGCCATTAATTCATTCGCCAGGTGGATGGCTTTCAAGGCATTCAAAACTGCTTTCCCCTTTGCACACACCTACATGTGTTGGAGAAAAACACTAGGAAGGTATTCATCATTGGCTTAGGGCCTAAATTGTCTAACAATTGCAAACCTTTGTAGTAAGATCTGATAAAGATCCCTCGCGGTTTTCAAGGTTGACTAGGTGTACATTTATTAGAAGGCAACGTACCTTTATGGTACGCCAATGCATATAATTATATAATAATATTCAGCAATGATTAACTTAACCTTAGCCTATGACCAACGGCGCAATGTTGGCCAAGCACCTGGTAACTGAAGTATATCCTGGGTGGGTTAGGTCTACAAGATGGCTAGAGAGCAGAATCAGAGTAAAGGTTTCTAGGACTTGCTCATTTTTCTAACAACGAATATGATACTCGAATATGTATTGTAAACCAATAAATGTAACTGCAAGAATAAATATTGATAAAATAAGTGAAGCTATGGTGATGATGAACAATTAAACCACATGAAATAGTTATCACGTACCTATGTATGGGAAGTTTCGGAACAAATGTGTGTTTTCTGTAACTGTTTCCCATTGATTTATTTTCACTCACTTAAAATTACTATAAGATCAGTCTGACAAGCTACCACCGTATTTATGTTATTACTTGAGCATTCTTAGGATGTCTGTAGCTTAACAGACGAAACATCTGACTATTATGGTTCAGCAAATGCTTCTCATTTTTATTTTGTTATGAATACTTAAACTCACGAAAGGAATGTATGATTAATGTATCATTTCTGACTTAATATTATAGTCAGTAGATAATGAAGGTATTTATTGCCGTATCATTAATGTGCTGCGTAAGTATCAAGTCAGGAATTCAACATTGTCTCATATTAGTGTTGCAGATATTTGTGTTGCAGATATTACATAGACGGAGCCCAATAGGACAATGACATACATTCAACAATAACACTGTGTCCCTGCTTGTCACACTATTATCCGTGGCCTTGACAAACTGCCTCTGCATGTTTGTCTGTTTGTGTCCTACGTGTTATTCGCGGATGTGAATGAGCTAGCATAACCCAATGACCACACGGATCACACAAGTTTTATGAAACCGGCATGACATGTTGCAGTTCCGACCACCTGTCACTGTATACACACATACACACACAGCTTTAGTGGCCGCATGCACGTATATCGTTGTAGGCGACTCACACTTCCTTTACAAACACCCTCTACTCAGCAAGAATAGAAACACAGGGAATCAATCCACTCGATGAAATACAATGTGCCAATATTATGTAGGAGTATTTTTAGGAGAGTCAGTCGTCGAACAAGCATGGCGTTGTGCATTAGGATGCATGTTAGGGTAAAATTTGTTAAACAATCTGAGTTTCCAGGGATCTAGGTGTAGAACCATTTGTCCTTGACTGGTTCGTATCGCTGACGTCATTCCGTCGAGTGTACATGATCTATGTTAGATTATTCCAGCTGGGTGCATATAGCTGAGTCATGCAAGATGCGAACGTGATGTGTTCCAATTCTTTTAATTATCATAAACATAGGAACATAATTTATGTATGGAATGGAGTAACACATAATTTTAGCAGATATTGCTCAGAAAAAAAAAGTCATATAAAGTTATTGTATCATGAAAGTCACGAATAAATACGTTTGAATGAAATATACGAACTGTGTGACCCTTTACACACTGATAACATTAATTGTGGTAATATGACCCCCAGTGACACGGTTTGGGTTTATTTGTATCAAGCAGAACTGAACATCATCATCCATTTTGTTTCGATCTATTTGAAGTTTGGGGTCTCTATCATATTGAAAGAAAAAATAGTTTTGTTTATTCCGGTTGGTTGCATATAGCTGAGTCACACAGGGTGTGTACGTGCGTAAAATAGTTACAAATAATATTAAAATATGTATATTTAGGCCATTTTGAAATCTGAGGCTGTCAGTGTGTACTGTAATGCAATACACGTGTCATAGCTAGGGAATATAGTATCATACAAACATATTACATAATAGAAGGTTCGAGGGGAAAGGGGACTATGCACGTGGGTGATACTTTGTTAGCACTAAGCACGAACACAGGCGTGTGGTATACTAATATATGTGCTTGCGTTGGAGAAGAAAGAGCATTTTACCTTTAATTAATATTTGTAAATCCGAAGTCGATAAAATTAATTTTTAAAGGTTCCGTTGATCAACCTGAGTGTTTGATCAACAGACCACACATATACAGACTTCATATGCAATGAGCACATAAGGAGAGCTGACGCACATGAACCGCGGGGGATACATTCATATATCTTACATCACTTACATATGCATGTATATACTATACACATATATGCATTCAGATGTACACAGAACGTTAGTTTATCATATCGTGCAGCATAGATACCATCTCCAATGACTACTCAGATGGATGACTAACACAAGGAATTCACAGTCGCTAATGATGTAACGTATGGAATCTTGACAAAAGATGTACTGATATTCCACCAATAATAATTCCTTCCAAAATTAATAATATAGTTCGCTTTCAAATGAGCTCCAACGTGTTTTTAAAAGTTGCATTAAAATATCTGTATACTAGCAAGTTGTAAAATACACAATAAAGAACGTTTTCCTTTAATGTACCTTAACACGAACAGTTATTTTCTTAATTAATGCACTAAAACGACTGCATGTGATATTTGCAATGTACACGTGTACTAGGAAAAGGCGATCTCTAGTAACACCAGTTAAGATATATATCTCTCTTAGCTGTAAATGAATATATGATTGTAAAACGTCGGAGAATAGACAAGTGGCACAGCCGCCTTATACAGCTGAAAGCTGCAGTCACATCCCGGTGTTTCTATTAACCCTTTACCTATTAGAGTGTCCTGGCTACGTAAAGCCCGGCGACGTATAGGGCTTGCGTCATGTTAAGCACTTGCACACGTATTACGGAATAAATACCAGCACTGTAGCAGTTACTCCAAATTTGTATCATGCAAATACAAAAGGGCATGTATTTGAAACACGTGTGGTGAACTGATCTATCAGTCACTAGGCCTTAATGGAGGTGAAAAAGTCAACTGATCTATCAGTCACTGGGTTTAAGTAGGAGGGTGGGGTGTAATTTACAACTGATCTATCAGTCACTGGGTTTAAGGGGGGTGAAATGTTCAACTGATCTATCAGTCATCGGGCCTTAAAGAGTTAAGCCATTTCTTTCTGTATTAAACCAAAAAGGGAATGGTTCTTCTCTTTAAATTGTGTGTACGTGATCTTGGGCATGAACTCCGAAAGAAAGAGCTTGCTTTCCCTATCTGTATACTGGTATATGATTTCAGAATTACTCTTCTGCCCTATTCTACAGGTGTAGGACTATTCTACAACCCTCTGAGGCTGTGAAGACATGTAAATCATACCTATCATGTTCTTCATCGACTGGTTCGGCCTACAGAACTATAGCATCATTAGTTTACATGTGTCAGTAGTCAAAGGTCTAAATTATTACTATCCAATATTACATGGGAACGGTTATCAGTTATGAACATAGTATGTACACTTATAGATACTGCATGAAGTTGATTTTCCCACATATATCTCCGTAGCGAATTCAGTTAATGAAATTATTTTTAATAACCTGAAGTGATTTGTGTTGAGCATTAATGCATTTCTTCACGTCTTGTATTCCTTCTGAGATTTATTCTCACTGGAAACGCATAATGCCCATGGTACATTGCCATTAATAAAGTTCATACTGTCATTTAGCAATGAACAAACATTACTAATAACACAAGCTAATTAATACATTGCGAGGTCCTGTGAATATCGGTTACAGAACAATGGCATAATATTGCATGAACTATCATTCGAGAGCTACTACTATACTTTAAACAACCATTGGCTTCTAACCTTTAAATGTGCATACATAGCAAGTGGCATCTAATGCGAAAAACATATGCCATGCACACATATTTATCTGAGTGCACACGTTGAGGGAGTTTGCTTAAAAAACTTGAAAACAAATATTCCCTTTCACCTATTGGGAAACTTGCCAGATTTCAGTATGTACAAGTATGGGAAGTTTGTGGGGCACTGGTACACTGGAGTTCAGATACATGGATCAACGATGTCACCCTGCTTTACCAGATGTACGTTGCCTCTGCCTGAGGAGTTCAGAAAGCACATTTCCTTGGAAATGTAATTATATTGTTAAGCATTTTCTTGCATGTCTTGCTCCTCGGTTTTGTATCTTGCACTATTTCGCTAGTTAAATACCTGTTGTTTTTAGGAATTGTTCGGCAATACATGCATTCCGCAGAATCTCTATACTCAGTACTAATATCTATACCTACATGTTAATGTATATTTCTATATCAGGGAAGGTACTGCTAATGGATATCTCTCCATATCTTAGTATAAACCCAACATCGGATGCGCCTGTTCTTGCTTGCACCGGAAGGTTTGAACACCGTTTGATAATTTTACCTGCGTGTCTTTCGACCTACCGGGTGGTTAGTTATGGAAATTACAGGCGTGGGCTGCATAACGGGAAAGACAGTTTACCAGGACTTGGGTGAGATGGGTAACATTGATCTAAAGGTTTTGAGGCAGGTATGATTTTTGAAACATTGATTCATTGTCAATATTCGATATTCAATAGTTCAATAGTAAAAGACGAACCATCGACCGTCCTTGTCACAGATATTACCAATACCAACCAACATTAAAACAAAAGAAACATTTCTGTGTTAATACACCAAGACGTCAATGTGTACAATGCTCTTACCTCATCCACAATGTTTTCGTCGTTGTCGATGTAGCTTTGGAAATTGACGACGGGATCTCTGGCATCCCACATGGCGAATATAGAGCTACTGGTCTCCTCGTCGTCTCTATGTCGAGTTACCGCCATCTGATATCTGGACCATGTCACGGAGCTCTCGAACCCATCCCAGGATGGCAACTTCTGCTTCGTGATCCCGTGCATCATGATACGGTAGCTATTCTCATTTCCAAACCGGTCTAGTTTATCTTTATTACTGAAGAATAGGTATTGTGGTTTTTCAAAATTGTATTGAAATGCTGCTTCTTTCTCTGTTTTCTTTACAGTCTTTGTAAAGTACAGTTGCGTGTGTTTGCTGTTACCGCCGTCTGACCAATAATTCGTTTTGTTCTCCATTTCAATGTTGTAGACTTGATGTCTGTTCCGTGTGCCTTTGACGTCGACGTCCGCCTTGAAATGGAAGAGGTGATGGTGCATGCCGGCCACGACGTTGTCCTGTACTCGTGTTCCATACCTATCCTCACTGGGCGTGTAGAAGCTGGTGGTCAGGTACCCGGTAGACACCACGCCTACGTGAACGGCTCCGTTGTTGTGGAAGGCGAAGTCGTATACGTAGTCGTAGTTGATGACGGAGATGACGATACGTATGACGAGGACGGTGTCTGTGAGGCCGTTGTAGAAGGCTCCGGAGCGGCTGTAAGCGCGATGGCGACGTAGAGGTAATTGGTTGTTTCGTTCAAATATACACAGAGCGTTTTCAAACTTTCTCATGCCACCTTCGTTAGATGTAAAGAGTTCAATATCTTGGAAGGTGGCGTACTCCGGGCAGTCAACCCCTGGAAGCAGACCACGGGTCCTGGTGCCATACAAACCTGCACTATCCGCGAAGTAAAGCATGCTGGATGCGGGACTATGTCCGGAGTACAGCACAGCGATCTCTTGCATGCTTAGTTCATACAACACCCGCTCACCCTGGTATCGAATATTGAAGAGTTGCAGGCCCACGGTTGGAGACATGCGGAAGTTAATCCGCCATTGCATATAGGCCACCTCGTTGCCCTTAACTTTGTACCGTGGACCGTCTGGCTCGAAGTGACGTGGCATTCGGCGGTTTTCTTCAGGAAATGGAATCCCACGTAGATGCAATGAACTATATAGGTCTTTCTCGTCCCCATCTGGATACGGCAGGACTGTTTTCTTTATTTGGCCATGTTCGTATTTAAATAATAAGTCATCAAGAGTAGGGAAGAGAGTATCGGCATACCACACGTGCTGGATTGACCAATTCTCTGGATGGACGTCTGTCATGTCTACAAGGAACTGGAAATCTAGAGGAAGCAGGGTGTAAAACTCCTTTGCATAGGCCATCCAGAACCATGCCTTTCGCTCCCCTTCTTTGATGAACGCACTAGAGACAGGCGTCATCGAAAACTTGAGACATTTGTCGCCACAATTGGTCATTGTTCCACCGTAGCTTTCCAACAGGAGCTTGTGGGTTCTATTGGCAATCATTGGTAGGATGTGTTTTCCAATTCCTTTGAATTCAAAGAGAGAAAACGGTCGCATGGTGTACGGAATCTTCGTCTTCCGTGCGGAGTTGTGAGCAGGTTTGTAGAAAGATACGTCTGGCAGGTCTCCAACTAAGTATTCTTCAACCATCGGCGGCGTGGAGTTTCCCATGAAGATGTAGACCTTAGCCTGGCGAAGTGGAGCCTTACCTCCCTCGTCTAAATATCTAAGGACATCCTGTTTAGGCTGTAGTTTGAGCTCCACGCTGTGAATGAAGTTAGAGTTGACTTTCGCTGTTTCCAGTGTCGACAGCTTCAGGTCCTTCTGTGACATTAGGAAGTCCACGATGTTCTTGACTTCATGAACTTTGAGTTCCGTGAATGGGTGAATTGGACTGCGGATGTACTCGTCTTTTGGATAATGCTTGACCTCGACGTTACAAGGGATGCCTTTAATGGTTTGATTATCAAGCTGTGTTCGGCTGAAGGCAATGCACACCGTGATCAGAGCTATTGTTAGCAGGAGGATGAGAGCAATGAGCACCATATCGAGGATATCTCTTCTCTTGGCTTTATGTCGTATTATTCTCACGTCCTGCCCAAGCCTGAAACACAAACGTCATATGGTCACGATATGAACAGAGGGCATTAAATGGTTCACTTATATTGTAAAGCGGATATAACATCAATAGTGTGGATCAAGCATTGATTTGCTTTTGATGTTAAGTCACGGATGAAACTGGATCCCGTTCCACAGAACGATCATAGCTCTGCGAGAGTCGTAACTTCATGTTATCGTATAGTAGTTGCGATTCTCGTAGCACTGTGATCGTTCTGTGGAATGGGACGATGACTATTACAAGGACATGCATCTACACTGGAGTTCACATGTAAGGAATACATGTTCTAATACATCCCCGCTTACGAGTCGTATATACATCATCTAATAACACACAACCAGATCACTAAACATTTCTGCTGTACTAGTAGTCCACTAGTCTGTTAGGGCAACCGTGGCATATTATCTCGCTACAGGGACAAGGTCAGGCAGATTTCAGAATAAGTGGGATCGATGCTATCAATGCATAATTACATACAATAGCATGAATAACTCGACATGTTGTGGACTATAAGTATATGTTGCTGCCCGTGTACTGTAGGTTATCTGGTTATGGATAGCTAGAACTAAGCAACATCTTGATATCCAAGAAATTGCTATCACTACGTATAGCATTTTATTCATGGTTTTTGTGAACTATCCATTGCACCTATCGAATGTATACCAATGTATCAAGAGTCGTGGAGACATATGAACGTATGGTACTGATTGGCGAAAATTGACATTTGAGAAAAAGTTAAATTTGATCGTTGATACTCTACACATAGCTGTTGTTCAACGAGTGTTCTCTGATAAACCAGGGATTATTATCACAATACACCGAAGAACATGAATGAATATGACTAATATGCTACGTGAAAAAAGACACGACTACACGCGATATAGAACCATGCTTCATTGTAATCACAGGTTCGGTTGTTTCCCCGAAAGAACGGCGTGGGAGGCCATTACACGTCGACATCCGATATCAGCGGAAGTAAATATAAATCGCTGTTGACAATATCTGTGGTGAATATCGCCACCATTTGGACAGAAGTCATAGATATTATGCAAGTACCGGCAGCATTCTATATTGGCATCCTCCTTCGACAACACGTATATGCCAACACCAAGAAAAGACATTGATCTATTTGGCAGCGCGCATACACGGTGGCATTGAATGTATATCCAGTGACAATAGACCCCTCGGCATTTCGACGTGCTGGAGTGAGTAATGACACGGTACATGCCGTAGGGTTAGCTAAAAAAATAGAAGTTTATTTTTGTTATCAAGAAATATATTGCATTTCTGTAGAGAAGAATAACATTGGTAGGAATTAATTAGCGGCGTGACGTCATGGGGTTGGCGCGTTGTATATCTACGGCTGCTCAACTAGTGGCATGGAATCAGCATTCAACTTGAGGGAGTAATATATTTAGTGAGAGTGTATCACATACCTTTCATCGCATTCTGCTGAAATCCATAGGATTTATTATTATTATTGTTATTGTTATTACTCAAGAAGACCAAACAATCAATAACAATAAAACTTATATTACATGCCGTAACTGTTTTTCTCTAAAGCAACCTTTTTTCTTCTAAATGTTTCATCGGGAAGGTATATATTATACGTTATACGTGGCGATTTATGCTGAACAACCATTTAATATTCCATAGGTGAAAGGCTGCTAACGGGTAATACTCCTTCAAGGTTGGGAAACTTGCCATTCATAACTATATGGACGTAAAAGAAGGCTCATGAATGGCGCTCGGTAGTAATTGATTGTTGAGAACAACTGTGGACTGTACGCTAGTAAACGCATGCGCTGTTCTATGGCTGGATTTCCGTGATATTGCATCATGTCAATAATGCTTATTGCGCGGAAGGAATTGATGTTATGTTATTCTCTGTATTTACTTTGAATATGCCAATCTATTCTTTCATCATAACGGTTTTGCTTGAACCAAACGGTTTGTATGTATTCTTATGGATTGCTCTGTACTATAGCTATAACAATGTCTCTTATGTTTAGATTATTATATATACAGGATATTGATGAACACTTACGCATATGTTTAGTATACAGCGTGATTTATGTATGACACGATTTTGTCACAGAACGGAAACGTTCGTTATCTGAGTAACGTCTTTCAATGTATAACTCATAATGACTGGCGCACGTGACTTTTAATAGTTCGGGAAATATGGTGTACACATTATTTATAACGGATGGGAATATATTTTGCTTATTCCATCCAAGTCCAAACAGCTGTACATAATTTGAAATCTGAATCAGTATTTCAATGGTTACATGAAGATGGCTCTCAGTATTGGTGGCATATACATCAATGCTGGCGTTTCTTGACAAAGAACGGTAATTCTCACCTTAGCATGGCAGTTGTAGCACTACAGTTTGAATCCCCTCCTAGAGGTAGCTTCGGTCCACAGTGGATGTACGAATTACGATTGTTCTTGAAAGACATGATGGCAAATGTCCTTATATATATATGTTTATGTAAATAATCAACGTGGTCCACGTGACAGTCTCACCTGTCACCAAGTCACTTGATTCTCAGATGTTGGCAGTCTATCTCAGAATGATACGGTTCCGTATGTGTTTGTGAACTCGGATATAGAGTTGGTATTAGATATAGTAGAATTACCTACACTAGTGCACTTAAAAGATACCACGTCCATTCAGTTTCTGTGGAGGCGCGGTCACAGCAGCCAATCAGAAGACTGCTAAAAGATCATGTATCAAGACTACCAATGAACATGCTAGATGTGACTCGTCACGGATATATGCCAGACTAGATGAGGACTATAATGTATATGCTGCCAGGGTTCATTTCTTTTCAATGGTCAACCTTAAACACTATATTGACCATCAACAAAGAATCACATTCCTGACGCTTTCTCAAATAGCCTATTGCCTTTACAGCTGTGTATGTCTTACCTACCAGGAATATAATATATACAATAGATGTATTGTATATATATATATATATATAATTATCATTATTATTGTATGAAAATAATAATCGAATAATTGACAATAGTTCGATTTTACATTTGTAAGAAACTAAACAGCAGGTATTTTGTGAATTTTGACAAGGTTCCTATACGAGTAAATCTATACTTGATCCTAGGGTAATTCTGAACAAAGGATAGTACTGCTTCTATTCATTTAAGACATGTGTCACTAATACTCGATCAATAGCTATAGGTTTATACCGTCGAGTCTACGCAAGTTGTTTGTGAATGAGCGACTTGGCTACCGAGAGAGATTAGCGAGAGAATATTTCATCATATTGAACCTAGCGGCCTCAGCTTCGTCTACTGTATAGACACGTGTTAATGTTTGTGTTCCCTATGTTGTCATCTACAGCTGCATGTGCTATGCTCATCCATGTAAATGTGTGGGTGGAGATGCTCAATAGGAAGCGGGTCCGGGGTGGGTATGTGGCTCAGTGGGTGTGACTAGACGTTGCGGTGACGGCGACTATGGCGAGGAATGGAGCACAGGGGAAGCACGAGGGAGGGGAAGCCAGGGCGTGGGGTGTTTCTGGAGGCATTATAGGATCGGTGCCAAGTCTCGGAGCGAGATGGGAGTACACTTGGCTTTCACCTTTCTTGTGTTAATCCTAGGTCAGCGGACTGGTAGCCAATAGTGCGCACACCAGGTAGAGTAGGAATTCCATGTAGATCACAATGGCTCTTGCAGATAACTGGGGTGTTGTCTGATGGAGACGTTTACCTCCCTGTATATACACCGTGTAGCTCACTCATGCGGAAAGAGAAACAGCGTCGAGCTGATACAATGTTCGCTGTATGTGACAACGTGTTATATATTGCCATAGAAATTCCCCAAATGGGGATGTGTCACTTCCTCCATAATGGGTTACACTCCTCATTTTTGATAGAATCCAAATTTTAATTTCATCATTTATATGGATCATAACACAAACGTTACTATGAGTTATTCTTATTCTGTAATTATTTGAGATAAAATACTGAACAAGTCATGGACAGTGGCTGCATTAAGAAAGCAATAACTGTCCTGATGTCCTCGAATGTCCTTCCTGCTTCGGTGAACTGCCGTCTGAAGCCCCGAGGACGTGTTGAGGACACGGTGAGGACACGGTAAGGACACGGTGAGGACCGGGCAGTAATTATTAAGCGCGTGTTGACATTGGAGGATCCACTATACTGAACCTATTAATAATAAAGTGCGTTCACGAATTTGATTGGCGGAAGTTTCATCATTCGTCAAACATTCCTGTCACGATCAACTATTGAGTGGATCGTAAGCGTGACAAATATATTACGTCGTGATCTTGTTATAGCAGATTTATCACGTGGCGTGAATTGGTATGTGTACATAGTAATGTATATGTAACTACTTCTTGGTCAGGAGAACGGCAACGTCAATTGTCCTACTAAGTTCCTGGTCCAAAAACATAACAAAACACCTTAGAATTGTGTGCGCACATATTGTATGTTAATAACAGTTTTACATGAAACATCGCTCACGGATAATTGAGAGTTAAAGGGTCCTATATGTTTAGAATAGATAACATTCTTTAAAAAAAATAATCTTTTACAGCATCACGTGGTATTCTCATGTATTACCGAGCAAAAATGTCTACTAGTATTTGTACTTACAATAAACTGTACAAACGCTACTAAATTTGAAAGGTAATTTATATTGCTAGATATACTCCCAGTAGTGTGATACCTCTGAACACATTATAACAAGGAGGAACGTAAATTATCATTCGCTCACATCATTGCATGTTCACCCCAGAGGAATAGGATTCCATATATGATAAACCATCAATATGTCAACAGTATACAGTCACTAGTCTGTACACCTTGAACCAGAACGTGTATATAGTTCCCTCTTTTATCATCATTAGTTCCGTTGGTTTCTACTGCTTGATACCTACAACACTATGTTAGTGTTATGCGATGTCAGAGATGATATGAAGGTCCAATAGACGAATTAAGGAATTGTGGCACAAATTTGACTGTTCTACGTGGGATGTACTTGACAATTCTATGAGCTGTACTTCCAAAATACGGTAGAATATGAATGTGGATGTATACCAGTTACTAGTTTGTATTAATTATGAATTCAGTAGTTGACAAGATATTCAATAAATTGTGAACAGTTGGATACAGTGGAAATGTAAAGTGTGTTTTACTAATACTTTACTGATACATGTAAACCAAGTCATTGGGGCGGTTTACATACTCGTCAGTATTATGAATAACTATAACCTTCACTGTCAACAGATACGTCGTATTTCAGGCGGATGTAAAATGCTACTATAATTTTCCTACGGGACGTTTATTCGAAAAGACGAAGTATTCATGATGTTATATGTTATATGTCTATATGAATACTAGTATATAGCTGGAAGTTGCTTTTAGCCTTATATTAGACCAAGTTCGTCTGATATTGGTGTTTATGATTGTATGTTTTGTAACTGTATTATTCTGAGCAGCCGTACCGAATCCAAACGAAATCATAGCGTATTGAAATTCGGCGCCAATCTTACAGTCCACTGTAACAATCAGACATGCAGCCCAATTAACTACACGGCGGCGTACCTGCGTAACGTGTTCGTGCGTGGTCTTATCTACTGGATACGTCTGTCTGCAAAGTTCGCCATGTATTTGAGAGTCTGCCCCAGTGCATCGTCCTAAGGTTTGAGCGAGGGACAGGTGCTGTGTAAGTACAGCACTTTATACCAATCATCAGCTCTCGTAATGCAAATGTGTGTAACTGTTGAGAATAATAACCGTAAGTAGTAGGTCCATCCCATGTTTAAGCTTCTTGGGTGTCGAGAGAAGAAAATACGAGTGAAAAGGTTTAGTTTCGTTTATTAAATACAGATGGTTAATATGAATATAACGTTCAAAAGACCACGTGGTTTGGGAGTTGAAATTGTAGATTAATATCTCTGAACCATTTATATTAACACACACGTAATACAGACACTGAAGTTTAGCAAGTGCAGTAAAAGCTATCGCTACATGTGTCCGCTAATGACAGATACACGATCAAGATGCTAGTTACTAAGGCTTGGTCCAAACCCACCAATGCTATCTTAGCTTGTCATTGCACCAGTTTCCCAAGAGCAATACTATTCCCAGACTTATTGTAACTAATCGCATACGGCTATGAATCGAGTAGAGGTTCGAATCCCTAAGTTCAAATGAGGTGGATCTGGCTTCCGTAACCGATACATTTAACCCCGGACTGTAGTACACATATTGGTAGCATGTTCGCCATTAAACTACAGCCAGGTAATTGAAAAGAAAAGGGTCTTGTATTATTACTAAACACTCCCAAGAATATTCATCCTTATGTTGGAAAGGACACGGGTTTGTCTGATCTCAATCTGTATTTTCTCAACGTGTGAGGAAAATTCAGACGACCCGCATGCCAATCTCAGCTCTTATGGCGCGGAAACTATCGCGCATTTACCCGATCCGATTACAAATATGAACATGTGTTACCTCGGGTTTGTCCTAAGTACATAATGCTACTTGCGCTAAACATCGACGTGCGCTACACATTTAATCTCTGCTGGAATGTTTTAGATGTGTGTGACACAACTTCTTGGGGGTAGGTCTGGAGGGTAGGGCTATCTTCAACTTCCGCACACTTCAATCTACAAACGACTAAAGGCTAAGCCGACATGTATTCTATGCACAGAGATAAGATATCAGCTTTCAATCTTTTTCATAGTGAATACGAGCTGCTTTAATTATGCATGAATGTTTTCCGACGTACAACAATCATATGTTAAGAATTTTAGATATTTAGTTGGGTACAAATATTAAACACATTTCTTCTGCGTTTCATTAAAATGGCATAATGATATGACACCGATTCCAGGTATATATGATATACTTAATAATGTCACTTTTTATTATCCCACAAATACTGCGTATAATTTTGCGATCCTCGCATACTTCTGGTCTATCCTCCTCAGTGGGTCTCGTAGATCAAGACATTTACCTATTGGCCGGAGGCAGGATCGTATTATACCTAGCCACAGCATATAGCCACGACGACCCTGATGGGTATCTAACATAAAGATAACATTAGCTAGTCGCTCACAAACAACACACAAGCGGAGGCAGTGGGGACGTCCGTCTCCCAATCTTCATCTTTGTACAATATTGGCTTTATCTCTGCAATCTGAGATGTGACCTGTAGATAACCTCTGTTCGTGTCCATGCTAGGCATATATACTCCAAGCCTACTGACCCTATTGTCCAGAATGACTGGCTGGGTGTTTATGTACACAGCGAATTTAGGCAACACTTGTTTCACTGCCTATATTTATTATAGAATACATATATTTCGTTTCTCTCAAATATATTTGCGTGAACCTGTGCTACAATATGATAGGGTTATAGACATCTCTTCACTTCTATGACGCATACATGATATTATAATTCATTTCTTTTAAATACAGCGGACAACCGCGAAAGCAAGGAAACAAGAGGATGTGTTCTAAACACTTTTATAATGTGCATCTGTCAGTTATTGGGAGTGCTCACCGAGTGGCCAAATACTGGAACATCAACATGCAATAGGTGTCTTGTTACATATCTGGCTCCATTCCATGATGTATGTAGCAGCTTCATATTAGTAAGGAATACCCACGCTACTGGGGAGGGTTAAACCTGTTTTAAATTCCGGTAAATGTTTTTCACTGCATGTACAATATTTACAAATGTATAAAAAAAATAAAATAGGAATAGCATATCGACTTGCATATAGTGGTCATTATGTATAAATTACAATTCACAATAGACAATCATTAAAATGTACAATCATTACTTCTAAGTAATGTAAGTGACAACAGTTATACGACATGACTGCATACTAGCAATTATTATGACAATTCAATTACAGTTACAATGCAATGCATACCCTGTGTGTGGCACCGAGGAAATTACTGGCTGATGTGATACCAAGGAATATGTCTTCTACGTGCATACAACTGATTAGCTATGATAACACTATGTACAAACAATGCATAAAACATGGAAATGGGTTGCATAACAATCACAACATATTACTAGTAGGTCGTGTTGCTGGCTAACATATAATACATATATAATACAATTATAATGCAATGAATACAGATTCATTACATATACACCAAACATACACAATACTGAATGTGTGTCAAACTGACATGACACAATGGCTGCCATATACAATTAGCCTTTATGTTGACACATAACAATTACAACTAATAATATAACTACAGATTTACTTAACTGATATTAAGAATGTTTAAGTTTAAAGTTAACTTCCTATTTATGCTTACAATTACTAACCTAAATAAGTGTCTTATCATGAGATGATGAATAGCAATACAGCTTCATGCAAGTGATCAGTGCCAATGTCAACGTTTTAGTATTGCATGCTGACCTATCATGTGTCAAAGATTGACCAATGAAACGATTAAAACAAAGATGATCTATCTACCCTTATGCTGGATAATAGATAAGCCTGGGATATTAATAACTTGGGATCAATGCTGTGTGGATTGGACCGTAACATTAACTATGTAGGGGTGATACTGCTCTCAGCTGCTGTACTAAAACAAGCTGAAAATATATAAATACTTATTAATTGATTAATTGACTACTACTAATAATATAAGGAAGCAGCTGAAACGAGACATACATGTTAAAATAACTGATTAATAAATAAACTTATATACTTATATACACACTATATACATACTACCACACACTATATACACACTACCACATATAGCTAATGCTTTGCATGAGAATATAATAATAAATAAATAATGTGCGTATTTA
>JAUTBT010017657.1:0-21909 GCA_032361225.1 Lepetodrilus schrolli
CACGACTTCCGATCTCTCTCTCTTCTCTCTCCGTCTCTCTCTCCTCTCTCTCTCCCTCTCTTTCTCTATATCTCCTCTCTCTCTCTCTCTCTCTCTCTCTCTCAGCTACATTTTCCGTATATCCCACTGGTTATCGATATTTTCATATTTTATTATGTATTTTAATATGTGTAGTTACGTAGCTTTATTGGTACCAGTATGCATGTGTACATGTGTGTAATAACATTTGAGTAGTCATTCTGGATATATAAATGCGAATAATAATAATAATAATAATAATAATAGTATTTAACAGGGCTACGTCTAAAAAAATGTGATTGTGCTAACATTATTTCTTGAGGTAATACGGACAATCCGGTGACAACGTTAATTACTAGGTACTAAAATAAATGGACTGTTTCCGTATATTTTGAATTATCAAGATCATTTCACGAAATTTCTACGTCACAGAAGATTTACATAACGCAGTTATTATATTTGTACAAAATACCGTAGATGTCATGTCACCATTCAGAACCATGCAGAAATAAATGATAATGTCCTCTGAACATTTTGTTAACAAGTTCTTAATTTTCTATTGCATTACTTCTATTGGAAGTTTCAGATAAATAATTATGACTATATTTGTATCACCTTATAATGTACGAATCATAATCACTGCTATTTGGCATTAGTGATAATGGAACCTTAGGAAGTACCTTAGTAAGGCATTAACGTTATTGCCTTGTTTTCCTTATTGCTGCTAACATACATAGCACGTGACATGCGGATGCGCATGTGCAGGACATGAGCACGAAGCTACATTGAAATTGGAATGCTGTATGTACCTAGTTTATAGATAGAATGCTGTAGCTATCATAATATACTTGTGTATACAGTTATTACATGTGTTCTTATTTAAATATAAATTGTTGAGTTATTATGGATATTAATACTTATCAACATTCTCCGTTATTATCCTTTATACTATTATTACACTTATATTATTACTTATAGGAGAAATGTGTAACTACTATTTCGATGTGCAAATATTAATTATGTTTGATGCATTTATCAAACCGAGTATGTTCTTCCAGTCAACCGCCTCGTGTACGACATCACACAGACACTGCTTTAATCATTGGCTGACTTCCTATATCACTTCATAGAACATAATGAAAAACCTACGTACGACGTACTGGATCCATTTAATTAGACGAGAATACGAAAACGGGAGCTTTGAAGCTATGTCCAAACCAAATCTCATTATATGTGTATTTATAAGAATAATAATTACGACTACTAAGAGATTATGTGTGTCTGCGGGAACAGTCGGCGTTAATTGGTGTACGCTGTATCGCAGGAATTGCACTGACATAGGTTTTTCCTATAAAACATCATTAAGACAAGAGCATATCATTGTTAACCAGATTCCCGTGAGGATTATTGCATTAAGAATGCGTAATCTTGCGAAACAATCTCTTTCCCGCTGGCCCAGACATACCCCCGCGTACATTCACATACAGAGCGCTGAGAGTAGACCTTCGCAGAACGATCGTAACACTACGCGAGTCGTAGTTCCAGCGCACCATTCCATGAGGCTCTCGTATCCACCAGGAGACAAGAGCGTTCTCGTGCCCACCTTCCTGGCTGAGTATTACGACACCGCTAGAGTCAGTTAGTGGATGAGCGCTTCTTGAATGCGTGTCCAGATCCATGAACACGACGGACAGGTGCGACTTACGGGGTGCTACGGACGTTCTGCGGAGCTGGTCCCAGGAAATTATCGTGGAACATACTAAGTGAGAATGACTGTAATTCAACTGATTCGCAGCAAACTCAGTTACCGGCCTTTAACAGATGATGTCAGTTATATAAGTATAGCTGATCAGTGTAATCAGTAAATACATAGGAGGAACAGTATTGATTGACAATATCGAGGTGCTTAAATCATATAAGTCAGGTTCAGCTGCAGCAGTGAATACAGGGGAGAATATATCTGGTTGAATACCCCCGCCCAACCCCCACAGCCACCCCCACCCCCCGACTACATCCCCACCCCTGCACCCCACACCACACATACATACACGTGCACTTTCAACATCTACATATGGAGAACGGCTTCAGACTCGTATGTACAGCATACTTAGCTAATCATACTCAAGCGTCTTCACTGGTTGCCAATATCTAAACGAGTAGAGTTCTTCATGAGCTAGCAACAGACTACTACTACCTATCTGCTCACACAGACCTACCAACCCTCCAGGAGTCTCAGGTCATGCGATGCCCACATGATTCAACCTGTAAAGACCAATACAAAGTCACTTGGAGATTGGTCATTCCAGGCTGCAGATCCTTTCCTAAGTATGGAACAATCTCTCACAGAGTATCCGTAAAGTAGATAAACGTTGCCCCTTCAAGTTAAAAAAACAATATACACTAACCATTTTAGTGAAGTGTATAACTTATCCCCTTTCACCCATTTCCCAGAAGCGCATTTGAGCAGCTATTCTGGATATTTGCGCCATATAAATGTGTAGAATAATAAAAATAATTATCCACCTCGGTTCACCAGTATCCGCCGTTACTTGTGGGTTCTACCGTTACATAGTTGTTTGATGACTTCCACGCCATACATGATAGCAGGAAGTGTATTTTTGGACTCCGTGGAAAACTGTGAACTAGCGGGAAAGTCTCAAGTTATATATTCAAGCTAGATGATATTCGTATACCGTTGGGATTACATGTTCTACTTGATATGTGTAACGTGTGTGTAGATGGTGAAATGCTTGAAATGCTATGCATGTGTACCGGAGAAGGATACCTAAGGGAGATTACTGGTTGAGGGTGAAAATGGACAGACGAAATTAGCACATTCGATTACTTGGATATTGAGTAGATTGACTTCCACAAAATCATTTTGCATCACTCGTCTTATGTGTACTGATGTACTCCTCACTCTCTCTCCCCCCTCCTCTCCTCCAGCCACACACACCTCCCACAAGTTCACCCCAATCACCGCCTACTACTGCCACTGTACTGTGCATGGGGAACGATTCTTGGAGAATAAACGCAGATGTAAAATAGTTTGTCTTAGACTTATAGAAAGTAATATTATTTCTACCCTGCTTTCACGTTGTGCCTCTCCCCCGTCCCTATCTGTTCACCCCCACCTGTACCACACCCTAATCTCTGTGGCGATCATCACCACGTGACACGAAAACAAGGCCCAGATAGCTGGTATGACCTTACACCTGAGTCATCAACACAACAGGTGTGTTGACACATAATACTACATGCATCCGGCAATGTAAAGCCGAACTCGCTGTAATTGCGTCTTACCTTGCAAGGCTTGGCATGCCAGCAGGCTACAACAGACGATAATGTGATGATTTCTTAATTTAAAATACAAGTGCTCCGATTTAACATTGAAAATCTGTCCATTACCACTCAGTAATGGACAGTTGATTTTAGCCAAATCTCCATTACTAGACCGATTCTGTTTGGTACAATTCCTTCAACATTTTACGCATTGACGAATACTCGTAAAACATATAAAAACACAGTTACAATGATGCAATACATTTTAATAGATTTATGTCAGAACTTTCTATTTGGATACATTAACTGTGACAGTAACAGAAATATTTCCATCATTTGTATTGACGATATCTTTACTTTTCTTCGTTTCTTCCTGCTCGTTTCACCCTGTAGAATTCTACTTAGCTTCCTTTTTTTTTTGGCCACTGTTTGTTCGTGTATAACTACGCAGTGCATTAGATCTGTTTCCAGTAACTTCGCAAATTGTTGTTCATCTACATCTGCATCAAACAACCTGGTCGCAACAGAAGCAGCCATCTTACACATATTTGACACAGTGCTGGCAAGATTGTGTCGCCCGATTGCTTGCCTAGTATACCACACATTTCAAGATGACCGTTCTAATGGACGAATGTAAACAGGCTCACTGTCGGATGTCGCCAAAGGACGATGGGAAAGATACTTTTCATCTTTGTTCTCACAAGCCACAACTGACTTTGGTGTACACTTCCGGTGCGTTATGCCTCCTTCCGGTGCGTTAACATCCTCTGTATAAGACAGAAAACGGCCACGTTCATTGCTACCCAACTTTAGTTGTGAAGACACGCTGCATCGCAAGTCCCTGTACTCTTGACCTCCAGGAAGAGCAAAACTCAAACCAATCAAATACAACATGGTATTGACTAGTTTCTTAGGAGTATCACTTTCAATGACATCATTGGACCATAGTTGGTCTTCTTCCTCAAGTGTAATGACTTCATCTTGCCTTTTAGGGATATTGCTGCTACTTTTCGCTCGACTTCATTGTGTTATCCAGGGAATTTCTAATAGGTAGAAACGCATTATCAGTAATGAATTTGTACTGCTTCCCGATACTATCCATATACATCTGTATGCACACCACCAGGTCATACAAACTGTCTGATGTATAATCAGTACCAGCTAACTTTTTCACTTCGCAAATAAACCTCGATACTCTGTAATTGAAATGGTCAATTGTCCTTTCTTGCAAAAGCACAGAAAAGTAGTTCGATTACAGAGTGGCATCTTCCGTCAAATGCTTTCTATTAGTTTGCCAGTTGTTGAATAGCGTTGTTGCCCACTTGATTTTCACAACGGTTGTAGAAGCAAATCTGAAATTAGACTGGTATACATTATTACTTTCATAATCACGCAAACACGTTGGTAACAATATTTGGAAAAGTATCAGTCAATTACTGAAGTAATAATTTGTTGTAACATATCGATTTAATTGAATAGCATATAACACAATTGTATGATGACGTCACATATGTGCAGTATACATCCGCAACACCAGTAGCGCTGAATGTCGCAGTAAACCAGCAAGCACCGGCTGGAACTGACAGAGCAATTGCTACAATACAGACAGCGCATGCTATAATAATCGCGTTGGAAATGTAACTTGTGTCAACAAGGGGACGGGATTTGATTCATTGTGCTACCAGACGCCACCTCACCCCCCCCCCCCCCATTTCGTCAGCAAGCGGTTTATAATACCGAGACCGTCCTTTCGATCTCCGTTGCAGACCGTGTTGTACCACTAGTAGCGACATTCTTGATACGTGGGTCATTCTTGACAAGAACTATCGAATTACCGTCGTCTTCTGCTAACGATATGTCCGTATATTCAAATGCCATTGCTGTTGTCGGTGTTACTTCCAGGTTGAAAGAACATGCCAATATTGCATCTGCCAGGATGGGGACATTTTGAATAGATTAATTTTCCGACGATATGTCCGAATACAGTTTTCCGTCAGTCCAACAGTATCCGTTATTCATCCAACTTAGCGTATCTTCGCCATTATTATAATTCGTTTCCCTATACGTCGACTGAGTTAAAATCAGGTCATTATCACTTTCTACGTCCATCTCATCCAAATTCTTGATGTAGAAAGAATGATACGTGTTAGTAATGGAGACTTGTGAGAGTGTGCTATTCAATGATGCATATAATGCACGTGCAATATCTATGTAGTATTGGAGACATAGTGATATCCACTAATTACAAAAGAAAAACACGTGTTTACTATGCACCTACCACATTCGTCAGATGAGGTTCCACACATGGTAGCCGATTAGTCAACCTAATTATATGTATCTTTTTCATTTCAATAATATAAATAAATGGTTGATGTTTATGCAACGTTCGGTTTTTAGCATTGCCGTGTTATAAAATTGTGCCATGTTACAAACTTGTTCGTTTAGACTTGTATTTTAAGTCGGAGAAAGGCCTCGTATCTGCCCATTACTGAGAGGTAACGAGACTACGGCCCCTCGTCTCCATTACCTCCCAGTAATGGACAGATACTCGGCCGTTCTCCTGTACGTAAACTTCATTGTAATAGCTTGACGGTATTTGAGCAGCAGCCTTGACTATTGTAAAATGAGCACACCACTGTAATGTGAAACTATACATTTCAAACGTGAACTTCTGACTGACGATATTGTTGTAGTGAATAACACACCTCAATACTCGTCTATATTCTATTACTTTGAACGATTAAATACATTGACAAAAACATAGATAAAAAGGTAGCAAAAGCAGCAAAACAAATATATATTTCCCAAATATATTTTGTTTAGTGTTATTCAACTTACAGCGGCAAAATGGCTTCCCATCATGTCTCGCTAAACACTTAGATCTGCATGTCCAGGTATCACAGAACCATCTAGTTCGCTCTGCGGAAGTTGTTCCTGGTTTTATAATAGGCTATATATCGTTGGGCACACCTGTGGTTCGTGACTGACTCCCAATGGAAACATTAACATCTAGTGACTCAATATCATCTAGATGATTATAGTGAATGACGTCAATGTTGAAAACCTAGTATCACTATTTGATTGGCCAGCTGCTGTCTTGTAAAACAGTAAAATCCAGCAAGTCGACTAATTAGTGTGACTTGATGGCCACCAAAGGGACACTACTCTATTTCGGTACTGACTCTCCACAGCAAAAACAACAAGCTACAAATCATTCCTAGTAACTAGTACGCCTGCTCATCGAGAGTCCTAGAGGTTTCCTGTTGTGAGGTCTATTCTCCGGACCCGAACCCTCACTTGCGGTCTATTCCCCGGACCCGGACCCGGACCCAATTGCCAACGATCGTGACCTAAAATAAGAATAAGATATTCTATTTAACCCTAACCCTAACCTCGTAAGCCAATCGGTTCCGGGTACGGGTTCGTGGAATACACCACCATGTCCTGTTCACGACAACATAACAATGTGACAGTATTCACTTCTCCAACGTCTTTGATTCTCTTCCAGACACACACCTCCAGAGTTGTCTTGTCCAGAAGACTGCACGCAGCGTCCTCTTCAAAGACATCTGCCCTCAGACTAACCGCGAGTCCTACACCAAGTCACAGCGACTCGTGTGTCCGGATAGCAGAGTCGTCGTCCTCAAATCCATCGTATTTGCCATCAAGAACTCTACGAAGAGCTGTATGAAGAGAGTGCAGGACAGTGAATACTGCTGCTTACACGAGACTCTAGCTTTGCTGTATGACGGCCACTGTCTGCAGGAACGCTGGAATCAGGAGGACGTTGACCACTACAACGCCGTCCTCGACAACATCCTCGAGATATGCATGGGAAAGTCCACGTGCACGTTCAAGGCGTCGCTCTTCGGGCATCTACAGCAACAGATACCGACGACCGACATGTACTTCAGCTACTTCCGGATAATGTATCACTGTGTAGAAGGTATGAACGAGACTACTACTACTACTACTACTACTACGACTTACTACTACTGTTAAGCTATTATTATTAGTAGTAGTATGACAACTATTAATAACAATACTAATTATTACTACTACCTCTACTACTACTACTACTACTACTACTACTACTACTACTATTACTTCTACTATCACTAATAATAAAAATTATTATCTCAGGGCCTTTTTTTGGTGCGCTGCAAAGACCTCAGTAAAATTGGTAAATATAAAATATATTTTAATGTCACGAAGAGGCGACTTTGATAGGCTTGGCCAATTTCCCAGGAAGAATTACAAAATATGGTTAATGTAGAGCTAGTGTAATCCATAATATAACCACACACCCACACGTTTAAGTGTGGTCTATACATGAACCTTGAACAAGAAGGACGTTGGTCATAGGTAGTGGTGCAGTGGAGCCAATTGTCCAGGGTTCGAACCTGCCCGGGGATCAGGCATCACTTTCAACAGAACTTAACTGTCTATAAGATCATGGAATGCTACCAAATATCAACTGATTCACTGCTACCGGCTAGGGCTGGCTAGTTGATATGTGTGATGCAGATTTTGTCGTCTTAAAAAAACAACTATCCGAGTGAAATAATATTGAAAACAGCTCTAAATTACGTCTCAATCAGATTATTCCCTAATACTCTACACAGCGTATCGGTCGATTACTAGTATATATGTTAGTGTAACATTAACCCCGGGCCGACGGAATGTATACTGAACAAAATACATTAAGGATCAGTAGCATTTTTGAACATATCAATTTAGCACTATATTATTTAACAACGAAGAATTTCCAGACGCCTACAAGCTCCAGGTACACGTCAATAACTTGCAGACGCATTGGAAGAAGAATGCCACCAGATTCCTCAAGCCGAGGTCCGAAATGTGGTAGAAAGCATCCCCACAATTTATCTGTCGGGCCAATGTAGTTTGTTGACTATATATATATATACTTGCTTTATCAGCCTAGGCAGTCGTCCTTCCTCCGATTTATGTTAGAATTCGCGTGTTTTGTTTTCGCTTTTGCGTTGGGTATCATTGACGTTAGTTAAACCGATTTTTTTCTGTGTAATATATTACGAACAGTGTGTGAAACTGCGGGTCCAATGGCCTGGTTAGTTACAGATAAATCCTGTGTGGCAGCTGTACTTGGTTCCATAGAGCATGTCTTTGTAATTGGCTAGACCATAAACAGCTACGGGGCTCTTTGTGCCATCAGATAAAACATGTCTGAAGACTAGTACCTAGCCCAAATTTGAAAATGTCTGTTTTCAACAAGAATCCATTATTTCAAATTAAAGACATACAATCACGTTTTTTTGACATATTTCATGGTCAAAAGTATTTTTACCCGAAAGTATATGTGAATTTGATTTGTCTATACAAGTATGTTTGGCAACAAGCTACATTTCCCACTGGTTTTCAATATTTTCAGATTTTAATAATTTTTGGTCTCACGACAATAAATACAAATATTTTCATCGGGCCACTAAATTCAAACGAAACCAGGCAAATTCAGGTGTTTCCTGTTTACACTGAGTCGTACCACTTCGAGCTATATCCCCTTGTATTAGTATAATAAGCAAAATATGTATTATACTGGCGATTCGATTCAAGTAAATATCAGGAGGTTGCAGTGGAATTGTGTCTACTATACAGCGG
This sequence comes from Lepetodrilus schrolli, assembly GCA_032361225.1. Classification (NCBI taxonomy): domain Eukaryota; kingdom Metazoa; phylum Mollusca; class Gastropoda; order Lepetellida; family Lepetodrilidae; genus Lepetodrilus; species Lepetodrilus schrolli. Next base: position 8,938 of record JAUTBT010017657.1, read on the forward strand.
TGAATTCCAGGTTCAAATCCCGCCCCGGGGGCCCGGCATCAATGTTCGCGTAAGTTACCTTTCTGACGCGATATTGATAGGATGCGATGTCTGTAGAGTGGCAATGCAGTTATCATCCTTGGTCTTGTCAGTACCAGCCGATGCTCGCAGGTTTACGGCAACAATCAGCGCTACGGATGTTGAGGGTTTCCTTCTGCCCTAAACTGACAAGCCGTGATATAAGTGAAAGAATCTTGAAAGCGAAAGAATAAAAAATTAAAATAAAAAACCGGTGAAACTGTTTTTGGAAGTACAAACATGATTTTATGTATGTCAAGTGAATTTACTTTGCAATTGTAGCTAAGAACTAGTCCAAATCTAGCATAACCATCTGTGATTGTATGCCTTTAAACACATAATTACGTTACTGTTCCCAGTGCCACAGCATCCAGTCCAACTCTGCACTTCCGGTTCGGTGTCGGACCACGACTTTCACATTAAAGCGGTCCATGCCAAGGGAAACAACCACTCCTGCACGTGCACCGTGACTTCAGACTCTCCCGGCAACGTCGTGGTGTCCGCTGTAGATGTCAGGTTAATTGATGTCGACGAGGACCCGGGAACGCTGTCCCTGAAGACAAGAGACACGACGACAAATCTCACCGAGGATAACCTGCCTCTATTCGGCTTCCGTGAGGTGCTCATCGCCAAGAAAGTGAACATCACCCTGACGAACATAAAGACAGGGAAGTGGCGCATCTGGCTGCACGTTAAAGGTATTGTGATGATGATGATGATGATGATGATGATGATGACGACGATGATAATAGTAATGTCAATATTTGCATGGCGCATACTCCATACTCTAACGCGTGTCCAATGCACTCCATGTTATAACTGAAAATCAATAGATCTGTGTTAAGATTGGATTTTTAACTGCCATTGACATTATTTTCAGCGTCTTTGATTTCGTTCCGTGTAAAATTATTCCACAAAGTGGAAGCTAAAATACTTCCTTGGAAATGTCGGAATAACAAGAAGATTCTGTTGTTTGGTCATCGAAGACTTCTGTTGGGCGCATATGGTCAAGTTTGTTTCTGACAGGTAGCACTAGAAGTAGAAAGTGGGAATCTGCGTCCCGAACGACAATAACTCTTAATGAGTCGTAACTACTACACGCTAACATAGCGCTACGAGAGTCGTAACTACTAACATAGCGCTACGATCGTTCTGTGGCAAGGGGGTCAGAGGTATCTAGATATTTGTAGACACACTTCCACTGGGGTGGGCAGACAGACCAGGCTAGGTTAACGTGGCGACGTGAGTGAAACCCGCAGTACGTAGTACAGTCTACACGTGATAACCTACATACACCGTGCTGGGTTCTGTTCCACAGATTAGTCGTAGAGCTACTACGAGAATCTTATGATTGCATATGAAGTTACATCCTCGAACCCCAGGGGTACTTAATTCCGTACCACATGAAGTGAGTCGGGAGTCCTGAATGGAATTAGTCACCGCTGGGGTGCAAGGATGATGCACCTAAGACTAAGACTGTTCTGTGGAACGCGACCCCGGTTCATAAATCGTTGTTCGCTTGTCTATTGCAATGATATGCGCTACGCGTGAAGCAGGTTCCCTTCAGCCTTCCTGCCATACGCTGGAAGGTTGTGATATGAACAAAATCTTTTGAAAGCGGACATCAATCCCTCCTGAAGAAAATATATAATCCAAGTCATATACTAGTATATACTCGCGATGAGTTACGTTTTACTTAAGAAACACGTATAATGGCAATAGACACCACTGAAGGCGGACTAGTTTTTTGACAATGCTCGCAAACCCTCGGCACTAACCCGTCTTGTGTGTTTACTCGCATCAAGTGTGGTGCTAATAGCAAGTGTCATGTTAACCATCTCCGTGCTGGATTAATCACACTAATTGCTCTAAAGGGTAGTTGTGGTTTACGTCAGCAGATAATGGAATAGGACTTGTTCCATATATATGAAAAAGGTAGTTGTGAGTGATGCTCACTAAATATAATCTTTTCGCGTGAATACAGATCAATAAGGGGATTATTTTCGAGGAATTAGGCAGACAACAATTTCAGGATTTCTTGCAACATATTAGTCATCGTCGGTGGCATTTGTAATTGTATGCAGACTGTAACAAACCAGATCCGAAAATGTCAAGTAAAAATACCCTTTGTGCTAGCGTGTTGTCGCAAAACCCAGACATATAAAGGAGATTATTCAACTGGCTTCCATGCTTCTGTGTGATTTCCTAAGATGCGCGGTTTTCAATGAATGGTTGACGGGCGCGCCAGCTACACGAGACCTAGGAATCCGTGTCAAATCGGCAATCTCTTTTTATTAAACTGGCTCCGTACTTTGCTATTATGGAATCCTATGGGGGGTGGATGTACGTGCCGGCGATTCCATTAGGCAAGGGGAGATAATCTGTGATGTCATTGTCTATCAGATTGTCAACAGAGGGCGCTTTGTAATGTCGTGGTTGTCGTAATCCGTGAGCAACGTGTCTGCTGACGGCCATGTTATTTAAAAAGGATTTTGCATAATAAGTCCGAGGAAGTTTTCCCTAGAGTGCTAATCGTTTGATATCAAATATCGATTATCTTACGGTTTTGATCAAGACATAGCTAAATGTCAGCGGTTTAGACACCCCGATGTCGACGTTTGTTTATTGACTGTCGTCCACGTCAATGCCCAGGGAACTCGACGTCATGACACTATCGGCTTCTTCCTATGCTTTAATAACAGAAATTAAAAGCGAACTACTGTCCTTCAATTGTGGCAATGTGTCGGCGACTCTGTGCGAACAATGGCAAGAAATTGTGAGTTTGTCAAAACCAACTCAGGGATAGAATCTGTATAATACATATATTTCTTAATACGTCATGACATCATAGAGATAATCGTTCCTGAAATATATGCTGGTAATAAAACAACACTGACTCAAACAAAACACAGTCAAGGTGTTCTTAGAAGACAATTGACATTTCTATTCTAACAAAGTTAATGTCAAATCCCAAAGAATTCAATTACTCTTTGCAATAATGCAATACCACAACATATATTTCAAAATTTTGATAGGGCCTACTAGTAATGTGTACACAGACCCTCATGCCAATACGTTATTATACCGTAACATAACTTCAAACGTACACTGTATATATTTTCGAAATTACATTGCTAGATGCGTTTCTCTTCTAGATAATATATAAACTAATAACTTGAAAAGGGTTAACAGAAGTAAAATCCATCTGGATATGTACAACATCAATGCTTTTAATGTTGCCAAATATATCCATTTATCACCCAATACAGCGTTTTCGCAGTATAGATATCGCTTTCAAATAATAAACGATATCTACAGCAGTAGATATCGTTTGACCCAATTAGTGCTTTATTTGATTGTTCTACGACTGTGATGTCATCGCTACCATTGTGATGTCATGGCATTGCGATGAAGTCACAGTGTAAATGCACAGCAGCCTAAACATTGACTTTACAGTTTAATCTTTATGATGTGTCATTTTTCTTTTTAAATTACTTTAACATGATATTGGGTGATAAATAGAATCTCACCCTCACTTGGGTGAGATTTTCTTTGTATTTTCATATGCCATGTTTGTATTTAGATTCTTCAAGTATCATAATGTTCGTTTATATTGTATTACTAGTATATTGCAATATACGTTGAAATCTCGTGAATATTATATTATGGAACCAATGATGAAACGCTGCGACTTTTAACTTTTGGTTTATTGAGGCATAAGCAGAAACCCAGCAAAACTGTACTCAAACTGTGTTAATCCGCGTAGACAACATAGTCCCTAGATACGTGACCGGTGGGCTCAGGATCACGCACGTAAGAGGAATAGGAAAGTTAATACCAACACATGATAATCGAGACTAAGCTTTCACGGGGAACTTGTGTTTGTGCTGATGGTTTGTGCTTTCCGCACTTCCGGGTCTCGCGGGAGACCACGTGGTGCCGCGCTTAAGTCACGTGGCAGGGCATCAGGATTATAACATCAAACAGTGCCACGAGGCCTGTCTATCTATTTGTGAGGCATTAATGTGATGGGATGGTGTGCATGGTGGAAGTGCAGGCTTGGAACAGCCGCCCAGAGGGTAGAATCCCGGTGATTATTGTTGTATACAGGACAATTAACACAATGTTCCATCTCTGTAGGAAATCCCCAACGTCGTCAGAGCGCTTGATGCTTGGCAGGCGCTATCTGCAATCTGACCTGCCTGGTAGATATATTCATAGGCCTGGACCAGAGTCATATAGGGAATACATTCATGACATTGGATGTCCGTTGATAGCAGACATCGGGGGCGAATGAATGATTCCATTAAATACCTGAGAAAGATTCTAGTTATATATATCTCCATGCTGCCTCCATTCTCATTCACATTGTTACTCACTTTATCTGGCTCGATATACATCTCTCTCTCTCTCTCTCTCTCTCTCTCGCTCTCTCTCTCTCTCTCTCTCTCTCTCTCTGCATGTTAAAATAAGTCTTCATATACGTATTTCATATTACTATATATGGGTTATTATTACATATCACTAGATGGATAGTTTAATATCTCTAGATGGGTTATTATTTCATATCACCAGATGTTATTAATACTATGTTGGCGTCACATGGTCACAAGGTCTGCCAGATTAACTGAGACTTCCTGATGGACAGCTAATGACTGGAGCCTAAAACTAATTTCCCACAACTGAGGCATATTGAGAAACCTGGCCAGAGTTGTTGCCTTGATCAGATGCGCTGCACGTCATGTGACATGTCAATAGACAGAACCCCGCCATATGTGATCGCCATCTGAACGCCGTTTCTGTGGAATTGTATTGTTTTTGTTCATGTGTCAATCACGTACATGTAGGTAGAAAACAGCGATGAAATGAATTCAAGCCTATACAATAATTCCATCTTATGTACATGCGATCTTCAAAATAGCAGAATATTTAATTCAAACATAACAATTAATTTCGTGCAATTGCTTACAATGCTTGCTAGCATTGACCCTAGGATAAGTTCCAAATTATCTCTTGCACTTCCAGCAATGGCTGCAAAAACATGTATACCGCCATAGGTCTCAGAAATGATGACCGGACATTACGACTGTGAAATTAAACTCTGTCCGGGTCGAAATGTTCGGCGTGTTCCCTCTGACGTTATAGGCTGCTGTTAAAATATTATCAATGTATGCTTTCTACAACCTAACACAGTTAGCTTATCTTCTATCAGCTCTGACAATTTACTATTAGTAGTATAACATCACAGTACCATTACTATGTTTCAGCTGAAGACGGGTCGAAAGTCAATGTGACTTGCGCAGGTATGTTTGCTACACTCGCTTCGCCTACTATCCTGACGAATACGTTTCGGTCATATAATAGTAGTGCCACTAACATTATCTCTATGTAGCCATCTTGCTGGGGATATCTCTTGTTAGTGATATAATGATCTCACTCGGTATATCTGTGAACGGTACTTTATTATCTCATTTGGTAACTATCAGCAACAGTGATCTCACTCGAGTTATGTTCGTCAGCTAAAGCCCAACGCATACGGCAAGCAAAAAACGTGTTTAGCTAAACAAAAACGTGTTCTCGATGATTTTGTTTGCTGTGTGCGTTGACTGTTTAGGACGTGCGCAGTCACCAGCTCTTTGTGTTCATCGAAAGACGAAACATATTTCTTGTTTAGCTAAACAATTTTCTTTTCCGTGTGCGTTGGGCCTAACACGCCAATCTCGTGAATAAAAAAAAAATGTCATCAGTTAACAGTTATCTCAATTATGATACATCCGATATTGGATCATCCTTTAACCCTCTCCTTGCTGGAGGCAACCGGTGATGCACTATAGAAGTGTGGCAGTGCCTAATCCAGCAGGGAGAGCCTTAATAGCACACCGTATTCATCCGGGTACTGTTTGCCTACGTTGTCTTTACAATGTAGGTGATGTATTCTTGGAATTCATTTTCAGAACGCACGATTCCGGCCGCCAAAACGACGAGTCCACCCGGGAGTGTTGTCGGAATAACAATACACAGAGGTAGAAGCAAACAGAGCTAGTCGTAGATATGTGGATATATTTGGAAATTGAAAATGTGCTTATGTATTTGAATCGTGCTTTCATATATGCCAACATATCACCAGGACTGAAACACACATTTACATGAGATAACTAACACGAGGGAGTTGAGAATGAAAGTGAGATCACACTGATCCATTGACCGGCTAATAGTGTAAAGCTATGATCATGGTTACCAGCTTGGCACATAGTGCGAAATAAGGGGACCTTTACTAGGAAGTCTCGTGTTTCTAGTAATCTTAATTAGGTAAGAGTTTATAATATAAGTCTCTACATCCACAGGACCAGTGTGTCGGTACAGTAGAGGGAGAGCGCTGCCCTAGTTATAGTCACGTTGGTTATATATTATATGCATATCTATAATCATTGCTGGATATATACATGTAACTCTCTATACAATTATAGCTTCGTGGAATAACCATTTTCTTCAAAGGCATGTTGTTATACCAATTCTTGAGTACAACGAATATAATAATAATAATAATAATAATAACTACTATGACAACAACAACAGCAACACCAATAATAAGTAGAAGTGTAAGAACATGTATCACATAACATACGAGCAATAAGTGCAATAAACCCATGCTATAAATATACATATTTTAACTAGTGCAATAACGCAATGGATTAATGTAATTGTATTCATACGCAATATCAAAGTCTTTTTGAACTTCTTTTAGAGCTGCTTCTTGGAACTTAATTTGTCGAATAAAATCGATATTACAATAGTTTCTACAGTTATGTGATAACTAGAATTTCATATTTGTGTTAATATATTACTGAATTTATTAAACTCGTTGGCAGAAATGATATTGTGCTCGGCAGAGCCTCGCATTATATCAGTTTTGCTAACTCGTTTAATAAATTCAGTATTATATGACCACTCATGTTAGATCCTCTATTTATTGTATATTAGGCCACAGGCCCATAGAACATACATTACACGGCTTTGGTAGTCACACCTTGTTCTCACCCAAATACTCATATTCAAAATATCACCCTATAGCAGATTAGCAAGTCTAGATTACTGGAGAAATTTAAAAAAATATATATTTAAACTATTTAAACTTTACTATAATCTTGACATGTAGAATTTCTAATAATAATTATAATAATAATAATAATAGTAATAATAATAATAATGATATTATTACTAATAATAGTAATAATAATACTAATGATATTAATAATAATAATAGTAATAATAATAACAATGATATTAATAATAATAATTGCTGTCCAATGTATATTGTGCATCAGCTTCAAGCGTAAGTGCAAAATGGGGAATGGTTGGAAATAGAGAGACACTATGTATGTAATTATGAATACATCCAAGCTGTGCCGTACATACGTATGATACAGAAGGCGGGGTCTACTACCTTGGCCCGGACCAAATCTGATTGAGCCACGTGGTTAGGGTTAGGAAAATATTGTATTAATATTTTGGGTTAAGTGTGCCGATCATATTGAGTCCCGGTGAATAGACCGCAAGTCCGGGTCCGGCTCCTGGTCTTGGAAATAGATCTGACCGATACAGAGCAATGTATGACGTGGCGTGTTCACGGTTGTAGATGCGCTGTACTGGCCTATAGTACTGGTGGCGTGTGGTGCGGTCATCGTGCTCTGTCTCGTCTTCATCGTCGGCGTCACCGTGTACCTGTGTAAACGAAGGTAAGTAATGAACTGCTTCTGACGAGTGTGACAAGGAACCTCCAAGAACAACGTAGGCTTATATACCAGTACACTGTGGTACAGGAACTACTCCACCTCTTATCTGTTTAGTAATAATATCAGCTGTTGCTGTCATTCTTGTGAAACTCCAGTCAAAACCCGGCGTAGTGGGAGTTGCGGAGAGTCTATTGTCGCATCAATGGTGGAGATAAGGGTGCTTCTATAAAGAATTTTGAAAGCGGCTCTTGGACCGAATTGGAGTTTAAAATGCAATGTACATGCATTTAGCATACATATGATTGCTTTTGTACCTCCAAATATCTTTTCACCCTCTGTAGGATTGGTAAAATTCCATTGCAATTTGAATTTTCGGTAAAACCCGAATAATCAGTTGGTTATGCCCTGTCACATTCTAATACTCTCATTGTCAAAATACCATTTCACGACTACTGGTACCAATAAAGCTACGTAAATACACAAATTAAAATAAATATATACGGAAAATGTAGACCCTCAATATCAATCCCATAACGATATTTGCATCTGCAGCCGAGACAAGCGGAAGCGACGCCAGTTCCGGAGCATCCCGTCCCTGGAGTCGACCAAGGATTACATGGACATCTACGACCCGCCGTACGCCACTGTCCATGATCAGCGGCCCCATGGATCGGCGGTACGAGTTTGCCGGTCCCAGTCGAGTCAGACTCTCCAGAGATCATACTCCAAGGCGTCGACGCTCAGGACTTGCAAGAGGTCGACGTCCATGAGAAGCCTCCGCGACAGACCCCCAATGGCGCCTCCACCTCCGCCGCCTCCCAACCCCGCACCAAGGATGAGGTCAGACCGACGTTACAACCATCGAGAACGAGGCTCTGGTCTCACCCGGAGCGACGTGGAACAGCTGCAGGTCTTCCTGGAGGGCAAGGAGAAAGGGTCCATTCTGGGGTCAATACAGGGGTCACTGGAGGGCTCGGTGTATGACTCGCCGTCAAATATAAGTTCAAGGTCACACGCCAGAGGTCATCAGGCCTCGACCATCGAGAGCAGTTCCAGTCCGTGTTTCAGCTCTGTGTTCGAGAGTGAAGTGTGCGGGATGGACGCCCTCCTGGCGAACGTAGAGACCCACATCCCTCCCAAAGACTTACTGGGAGATGTCGTGACGCCTGGAGACTTGATGGGGAAAGGGGTCAGTACGCCTCAACATATGGCGCCAGGAGATTTAATGGGCGAGGATGTGGGCACGCCTACCCACATGGAGCCGTCAGACTTTCTTGGAGACCATATCGTCACGCTGCTCCGTGAGTACTCGAAGGAGGATGTGAACCACAACCGGTTTGATGCCGTTGTTCAAGACGAAGACACGTAGACGTAGTACTATTTAGTTCATCATCCATTCTTGAAAGCAAGTAATGTCTCTTTGATGGAGTAATGTCACTGATTCTGAAGTGTAACAGTGCATTCAATATGTGAGATTTTTTTTAACGTGTAAAATGGTGTGTGTACATTCTAACATGATGAGCCCACTGTGTAACAACCCACACGTGTGTACTGAGTAACCTGGGTGTATTATATTACGTGTGCATTATGTGTTCAAGATGCTTTGTACTGGGAGCAGTGTAGTGTCCACTGTAACAGCTTGTGTAGTGACATCAATGCCACGCTATGCTCACTGTCACTTTACAGACTGCATTAGTATTACTCCTGCATTAAGAAGTCTTCAAAGTGCTCGCGAGATATTACGAGACATCACGAGACATCACGAGATACTCCGATCTGGCCACAGCTATATAGTGATGCAATCACTCTCCAGTGTGATATTCGTACATTGACACTCTGTATATTTTCCATGATCAAACCCATGATTTGAATCACGTGTCTAATCAATGATGACGAGGACACTATTCACGCATGTTCAATGGAGACGATTCTAGCTTAATAACTAATGCAATATCCTATAAAATGACGTAATATACTGAATCTACTTTAGATAATCAACGCAACGTACATCCCGTTGTCTGGAACTAGGTAATACGTGTAGAAGGCCATTCTGTGAATCCTGGTAGAATGTCATAAATACACGCCCTATTTTCTCAAATAACGAATAGGCTACAAAAGTCGATCGCGGACCCGTAAAATCCCACTTCAAGATTTCTACGACTATATGTCCCAGCGTATGACCACGCCCCATTGAAGTTAATATTGTTTATATTGTGATCACCCCGTGGTTGTCAAAGTAGCCGCTCAGCGCCGCGACCATGATGTATACCAATCTCTAGCTGTTGGTGCTCATCCAGTTTACTTGACTCGTCTCTATTGAGGTGCACTCGGAGTCGGACCTCATACTCATACTGGTGTGTACAAGTCTCTAATGAGGTTTACTCGTCTCTACGGAAGGTCTATCGTTTCTCCTGAGGTGTACTGATCGGTGCGATGTCAAACTCACTGCCCATGTTTGTTTGTTCTACTCCCTCATCAAAGAGTAGCAGAAACCTAGAAACAAATTAGCTTGATCAATTGTTTTGCAGCTCTTGATCAATTGTTTTGCAGCTTCAAGAGTATATAGTTAATTCTTCTGCTTAGCAAGTAGGCTGTGTAGACGGTGTAGGCCCGGAAAACATACCCAAAAAAATTCGCTGGACGCCGACATCCTTTTTTCGTTTGATACATGCCGCAATGATACATTGTTGTTACAAGGATTAAGAGGGGGCGATTGTTATGCTACCACTCTATACATAAGCAAGACGATCGCCAACATCGGTGCTGACCACAATCATGCAAGTGGTCCTATAGACATAAAGGTTGCTAGAAGGGTGTTAACCATAGTGCAGCCGTAGAAATGAAAATACCGTTTTGTCGACGTGCGAATGTGTGATCAACCGTAACTAACACCTTGTGTCGGCGTCCCGGGTCTAAACCGTGTAGACTTTACCCCGACTTTCAGTTCACGTTTGTTTTGCCTCAAACGCCAGCTGATATATACATCTATTGCTACCACACTGATACTGCCATGTCTACTCCGTGTGAATAATGTCATGTTTTCTTCCTATATTTTGTTTTATATAGACAGTGATTTAATATTTTATAGAGCCTTGAGTAGTGGCTTAAATACAAACTGCAGCCATATTGCTTGCTACTGTAACATTATTGTTATTGAGAAGCGACCGTGTCTGTAACGGGTATCGTCACGGATATCATCACGAGCGTCACTGACGTCGTCACGGACTTCACGGATATCATCACGAGCGTCACTGACGTCGTCGCGGACTTCACGGATATCATCACGAGCGTCATTGACCTCGTCACGGATATCACCACGAGCGTCACGGACCATGGATATCATCACGGATATCATGAGCGTCACTGACGTCGTCACGGACTTCACGGATATCACCACGAGCGTCACTGACGTCGTCACGGACTTCACGGATATCATCACGGGTGTCACTGACATCCTCACGAATGTCATCACTGATATCGACACGAATGTTTAAACATTTGTTTTATCGTCGATGGATGTCAACTTTTCACGTTTCAAATTCAAACCATCCTCACATGCTCATGGCATTGCCTACTTAATATCCGTCAATGACCCCGGGTAACACTCCGTTTTCGTCTTCCGCTCACGGACGGAAGTATAAGGTCAACCAATCAGAGTGGTCCTCTTATGTTTAGATACTTGGCTATATCGCTTACATGACATGAGAATGTAAATCCCAGCCATTAAAAATAACATTGGCTTGGTCTGTTTTAGATCACACGATATCATGCTCTCTACAGAACTGAGTTCTAGATAATATCAATATGCTACGCCATATTTACATATATTAAGTAGACAATGGTAATTTATTTTCAGGGGATGTAACAATTCAGACTATCCACTGGAAGAATTAGATTCCTCTGGCAACCTGATCATGACGCTCCCGTACACTCGGCTAGTTCCACTTTTTGGTTCCGACTAGTGAATCGTATCGTAGGAATACATTAGAACTGCTACTGCCAATGACGCTACGGTGACCCATGTATTCGTACATGTACTCATGTTTGAATAATTTATCAGTTATGTGCTAATAATTGTTCATGAACATAATAATCGCAAGAACCCAATGTACATATTAATGCAAGGACAGGGAGTAACTCGTGTTATTTTATCATCTAAACTGCTACATGCAATGTGTTCTTGTTTCTTGATATTAGAAATGTAAATTGTATACTAGTGTATATGTATAACACCTGGTTGTTTACAGATTACATCAAATATTCCAATATTAATTCTACCCACTGCCCGTGTGTACATGATGTTAGTAACGTGTACAAATAATTATGGTTTGTGCAATGTTATTTGGTAATTTAGGTCCTAATAGGCCTACAAGTGTAGTTTACGCGTTGCAAGATTTTAAGCATACATTTGATTTATTTTTTTCTTCTTTTTGGGAAATAAAATATTTGCTGCTAAATCTCTTCCGGATTCTTCAGGTAAAGCGAGATAGCACAGTGCACGTTTATTTAAGTAGCATGTATGATGCTGCGAGTTTCACAAAAACTCGTAATTGTTAAGAAAACTAGTCATACAATAATCTTATGTTTTGTAATCATATATATTCCTACGTAACTAGTTTCCATTGACTCACAGATCAACTTTGTCAGGTTATTCCAATCAGTGAAATATACACATTACCCCAGGCAACACTCTGAACCATCCTGGTATTCTGAGCTATCTTATTATGAAGATATTGTTGGCCGACTAGCTATGAATTCCTGCCAGCAAAGCCAAAGGCATTTCGTCGACCTTTTATTGACAAATGAAGCGAACGTAAAATATTTGTAGCTGTGATAAATCACATTACAAATTCTACACTGGACAGATAGTATATTGACCATACTGAGACGCCCTAACAAGTGAACATGGATGCGACGATAAGATTATTCGTGATTTCCGGTGTCAAGTTTCCCGGTCCCTATCACACGTGCGCGCGAGGAAACACACACACGCGCGAGAGAGAGAGAGAGAGAGAGAGAGAGATAGATAGAAAAGAGAGTATCTGTCTGCAGACTGTTATGAATAGGTGCTGAGAGAGAGAGAGAGAGAGAGAGAGAGAGAGAGAGAGAGAGAGGGGATACAAGAGAGAGGACAAAGAGAGCGCACACACACATGCACGCATTCCCGCGCACAGAGAGAGAG
>JAUTBT010017668.1:0-21904 GCA_032361225.1 Lepetodrilus schrolli
GCACTGTGACTTCATAGCAATGCTATGACATCACAATGGTAGTGATGATATCACAATGGTAGAACAATCAAATAATTTGGTCAAGCAATATATACAGCAATGACATCACAATGGTAGAACAATCAAATAAACCACTAATTGGGTCAAACAATATCTAGTAGATATCACCTGTAGATATCGCTGATTTCTCACAAGCGATATCTACTGCACAGACGTAGTATTGGGTGATAATACTAATTATAGAATGTGTCATGTGGACATACTCAATAATTTACATGTTGCAGACATATGCTCAATATCGCTTTAACATTACAGATTAGGTTATCAAGAAAAATTTACATGTGTTTCACCACTGTCCACTGTTTGTATGCATGAATGTGTGTCAATGTTAATGTGTGGTGTGTATGGCATAGACTGTTCAAGATTATTTCACTCTGCTTAAACTGTTGACAGCAGGAGGAAACATGCCATATGTAATGCTTAGCTGACAAAAAACAGCATGTAATTATCTACATATTGTCAAATTCTTCTTACTTTAATTGACTCTTGATTAGTTTCAATCAGCATGCTCAGTACACATGCAAAGTTTGTTACTGAAAACCGTAACATATGTTCTATGACATCACGTGAAAAAACTATGGTCTAATGTTGATGTTACATTGCTGTTATTTGCTAGAGACCATTGTGAAAATGGGTGGGAATTGGAAATACCATCAGTTAGGTTAGCAGTAACCTTCCCCATGTTGGATTATTCAGTCAAAATTTCTGGTCTAGATAATATATAAACCACATCTGGCTGCCATCTCCTGAGAGATGCCAAATATTCTATGTTCTAACACTGGGAGCATCTGCAATATTTCAACTTTCTAATCATGGTAATTAAATTTATAAAATGTATTTCACTGTGTAATTGAAACAATGAAGGTAAAAACTACTGAAAAGATTTGTTTTGCATATTTATGAATTTTTCCTATTCCTCATGGTTGTCATTTGACAATGTCATACTGTTTTGCTTTAGGAACGAGTTTAGCAGATGGAACACAAATCGACAGGTATACATGTGTAGCTTGAGGAAAGGTGTGGAATTTTCATTGTTGTGATTTTCTTCAATCTGTCAATTCATCTTGTATTGTAATTTTATCATCAGATCAATTGATTGTTGTCAATAACCGATGACATATCTTTGGAAACAACAGTCATGGCAGTGCCAGAAATTAAAAACTACCATATTCCCCCATTCATTTCATCGACTCTTGAGCTGAATGAGCATTCTTTGATATCTCTTACCAGTTTTATTAAACGTACCAATGTACTAATACTTAGTCCTTTTAATTAACCTCCTTTCTGCTGGAGTCTACTGTCAATCAGAGATGATGCTCTGTATGGATGGCAGTGGTCTTAATTACTCCAGCAGGAAAGAGGTTAATTAGATACTGTAGTGCATCACCATGATTTTTGCCTGTGATTTTGAGCCCAAAGTTGCTAGTATTTTACTGTTCTACTGCATAACTGGGGTGGGGTCTTTTCCCCTGACCCACAACCGGACTAAGTTGTAGTCTATTCCCTGGACCTGGACCTAATTCCTAGCCATCTCATTGGCTCACATGGATAGAGTTAGGGAAATGTTTTATGAATAGTTTGGTTCATGTGAGCCAACAGATTGCGAGGGAATTGGGTCAGGATCTGGGGAAATGATCACAAGTTCTGGTCCGGATCCCCAGAATAGATCTTATCCGTAAGTGGTAATGTAGTAGTAATACTATTTTGAACTGTTTCTTAGGCAATGTTTGCAGTTGAGTGGCATGTTGTGTTAATTCATCTTGCAATGAACATTATTTGTAGATTAATCCTATGTAAATTGTTTATGATACTTGTAATAGGGCAACACTGGTTGTCTTCATAGGAGAGAAGATCTATGATCATGATGGACAGAGGGAATATTTGTGATGTGATAGATAGATAATTTTTATGAAGCTAAATCAGATTCCAAGGTGATAAGAGATATGGTATGGTAAATATTGATTGTCTGTACAATATTGTTTTTGATACCCCCCAATTCCTCGTCATGTATGGGCGAAGTAAAACAATAACTCAACACTCCCCCCCCCCCCCCCACAATTCCCCAATATTAATTTAGTTTGGAATGTCGGTGGTGCATATTGATATACCTCAGGTTCATAATATTGGGAAGTCTTCATTAATGTATCCCCCCAAAATACTATGTTTATTTAGAATTGCTTTTCCACATACATATGTCATATATTTAACTGTCATATTGCTAGGGGTGTTTAATGGCAAATTGTAGTACAACTTTGCCAATTACAATGCACTGTGGTACACTTCTGCTGTACCAGTTTTCACGATACACAGTATTTTTTGTAAACTCATTCGACACTTCCCAACAGATGATCAAAAGTAAGCGAATATGTCAAATGAAAGCATTTGCACATAATTTGGCTCCCGTAAATAAAATGTTGTACAATATATAGTAAATTACTTCACACAATTTAGATAGACAGTGTTGAAACAGTTTATCATATCCAATAATTCATGCCAAATTCAAGTCGTAGTTTTTAAATGCAATATATTGCAATCCATATTTTGGTACACATTTTATTTCACAATACCCACCCCTATGTATTGCACCATATAGTAGCTTGGTAAGATATTGTTCTTATGTCTGATTCTGATCCTTTTGTCCATACAGAATCACTATCAGAAAATGACCAGCATGGATACAATACGGCAAATTGTTCAGGAAGAAGGAAGAACGGCAAGGAACCTACTCAACTATAATCTGCCTATGGAAACACATCAGGAGAGAACAGGTACTTGTAACCATTACACAATGTGCACACTGTTATTTTATAATTATACACTTGTAAACACATTAATACAATGACATTTTGAAAAAGATACACGTTTACCAATACATTCTATGTCGTGTTTTACCTGCTCCTAAGTCCTGATTATTGCCAAAAAATATATAATTTCTTTATTCTGATAAAATATCTGAATGTATTATATTATATGTATGATTGAAATGTTTATAATTAAATTAGCTGTACTATGAACATAGATGAACATTGCAGTCTGTGTACACTGCAGCATGATAGCCATGTACATACTCTCAGGCCGCCCGACCACCCGCCAAATACGTAAACACGGGAATCGCCGCGAGCGTCCTGCCTCCATCTCCTCGTTCTCTGGTATCGGTGCCAACATGTCCCCGTTCGACCCCAGCATGACCAAGTCCCCCAAGTCGGAGTTGGGAAAGAGAGTAGATCCGAGGGCGCGGTACTGGAAGTTTCTCTTTGACAATCTTCAGCGGGCTGTCGACGCTATCTACGATACGTGTGAAATTGACGAGAGCGTTCTGGAATGCAAGGTTTGCTCAGCATTAATTCCTACATATGGTGTTATTATTACTTGAGAATAAAACTCACCTTTTCTTAATAATTGATCCCCATTGACTTCCTAATAGATAATAAGTGTATTTATCAATACGTGTGTTCAGTCTTGTAAAATGTAATATTTGACGTAATCATTTCCTACAAATTGTTTCCTTTATCAGGAGGTGATCATGATGTTGGAACAAAGTACGAAAGATTTCAAGTCCCTCATTGAGCGGATGAAGTTGTTGAAAGCTTATGATGATGCTGCAAGAGGTGGAGACAGGTAATCATGGAGATTTTTGGACCAAAAAATACTTTTATATTTTATCTAGCTCGATAAATCTAATTTTGTATTCCAGTTCATATCGAGCAATGAGCATATATTTATATCATTTCATCACTTTTACAGCTTTTTATACTTCAAAGGACAACATATGAGTCTTTATAATGGGAGGTAACTGAAGACGCTATTTTTTCTTGATGTGCAACTCAAATTATTATATCCTACTATGTGAGGGAGTGTACATATTTGCTTTTAATCTTAAATCACTGGCCTGTATTATGTGTGTACGTAATAACTATATCTTAACCCATTCAGAAACTGACATTCATTTGAGTCTGTTCTTGTGTGATAAATATCATCTCACCTGAATGGCTCATTGATAAAAGTAACAATGATCCTTTGCAAAACGGATTTATTTTACTTTTATCAATTCATTTTAATATATATTTATATTAAAAGACACTCATGTGAGATTATATTTTTGTTCTATGTATCAATTTTTCAATATTGCGATATGTACTAGGTTTTTATTGTTCTTTGGTTTTGCAATATTTGCAATATTTGATACTAGTTTGCAAAGAGCTAAAATTAATCCAGCTTTTCAGAAATCAAACTCTAACTATAACTATAACTATAAAAGTTTATCACATTCTTCAGACCTACGTCTATTGCCTGGGAGGTGCGGAAAATGTCGCCAGGTAAAAGTGCAGGAGGTCATGGGTCATCACTTCAAGGTGGACGTTCACCAAGTGCAGCTCAGAGGTCATTGAATTTCAGCAACCATTCCCAGGATTTCACACAGAATGCCAATAGAAATGAAAAGTCAGTATCTTCCAACATTGGTAAACTAATACTGTAAATCATAAAATGTTAGCGAGCATAAAACTTTTATGAATTGAACGAGCTGCTCTTAGACGTTAACATTCCATTCGCTAGTATTTGTTTAAGAGTATTCCGTAGATGTACGTGTGTAGGCCTTTCAATATTATTCCCGTCACTGATGTTTTTACTGTATTTTCTCTATTAATTATGACGTAAAACAATAATTAACTTCTCTATTAATTCGGACCCTCTAATAGTTCAAACACTTAAATTCATCGCCGAAATTAAGATAAGATAGTACATGTATAACTCTTCACTGTCATTCACAATGATAATATGAACTAGTTTTGTTCTAAAATAACACCATTGTCATACTGTTTGTAAAGTTATCTCACCTAAAATCATATGGCTAGGTTCTAAAATAATACTATTTTCTTACGTTTTGTTCTATAACACTATTTTCATACATTTTGTGAAGTCATCTCACCTAAAATCATATCTCTGGATTATTACTATAATGGGATCACGAGAGTAATCAGTAAAACAACAGTTAACTACTTCACACTTATGTAAACACCAAACAATACCGATAGATTCGCCTTGTGGGGAGACACTGCGGTACACATGCCATTCGTTACACATTTTAAAACAACATAGGTTAAGGCTAATTGCACCTCAAATCCCATGCCTTCTACCTAGTATGCAATAATGGACTCATCTTCTATTAACATAAGACGAATAACGGCGGTGCTACTTCATGTGTTTGTTAATTGGCTATACTTCCAAACTTTGATTAACTTTCCAGCGCCATAGTATATATTACACTCAGTATATAGTGCATACTAAACTACACTGTATTCTCAAGTAGTAACAAGAATCAGAATAATGTTAATCGTAACAGAAACAACCATATTTTTTACTTAAATTGTTTTGTCCCTAAATATTCGAACACCGACCATGTTCAATTCATATTCATGTTCAAACGGCTACAAATTTAATTATTTTCTCCTGTTCGAATTAATGGTAGTGTGTAATTTCCTTGTATATTAGCATCAGTTTCCAAAGCAAATAAAACGAAAATCTTTTTATAGTAAAGGAACATATTAACTAAATAGAAATAACCTTTTTATATAGGAAAACATTGATGGTAAACGATTCAATATGGCAGTTGACATCTGCATTAATAAATTGATACCATATATGCTAAATTATGATTGCTGTGCAATGCTAAATTATTATTGCCATCAACACTTCTTTCATTTAGTAGCAAGTCGAGTGTTGCCGGGAACAGCTGGGCTGATAAAGTGAGAGGTGTTCCTGTCTTGTCTGCCCCGCCCATTCCACACAAAACTCCGCCCACTCGGCGCCGAACACCGGTATTCCTGGATGAGGATATGTCCCCTGTTGGTGAGTACAAGTATCAATCCAACACTGTACAAGTCCTGAAATCTACATTAGCTCTGTATTACAAGAACATTGTGACTCACAGTTGTTTGCATAAATTTGATGCATGAAAAATAAATGTAAATGATTGGTGACTTGCATACCGTACTTTTGTATGTGCTACTATATTGGAGATGGAATAATTGTGGATAAAATGCTTGACATGAGATTTCAAATTTTTAGTAATTTGTAATATTTTCAGAAGACGACAGTGACGGCTGGGAGACGGTTCACCGAGGTGGGAGGGTCAAACAACGGTACCACTCTCCATCACAGAAATCCCTGGAAAACCTTTCAGCGTTCAAATCAATAGACAAAAAGAAACTTCAGAGATCAAAATCAGTTCCTGAGAAGCCAGCTTCAACAGATTTGCTTAGAGAGCGAGCGGAACACAAGGACAGTGAGAAGGAAAACATCCCCATGGAGGATCCGAATGTCCTCGAGAAACAAGCACTTGTACAGGAATATACTTCAGGAATTGGACGGCTGTGGAAAACGGAGCAGTTGACGAACATTGAGAAGTTTGTGGACAGCATGTCCAAGGCTACAATCAATGGATTTACCTCAGAGACTGAACTCGACGGACAGGAAATAGAGGTTCTAGCTGAACAGCTGGACCATGTGAGTTGACCACAAACATTCATTATCATTGTAATTGTGGTTGGGTTTGGTCCGTGCCTGGGGCGTGGTAGTGTAACCCCAGGCAACCCTCGTGTCTTGGGATGGTACAGCAATATACAATTAGAGATGAGGCAATTGATGAATACGAGGATATATTTGTTTGTAAATAGAAATGAGATGCCCTCAGATCCAATGATGAAAAAGTAATGAGAACTGTAAATGAGAGGGACAGGGAACACTTCATAGGTCTCTAGAGAAAGAACAAGAGAGAGAACTCTTTCTTGAAGAGTTGAAGATATAGATAGAGATAGATAGATAGATATACAGTATATATAGTATTTAGTTGTTCATTTTTTTTTATGTGCTAAAGTTCCACTGTTAGGCATACTCCAAACACTGATAATAGGTTGTTTGTTTTTTAAATGAAAAAAACAACCAGGAATAAAATAATGATAGTATTTATGATGTACTACAATACATGCACAAGATTAATGTTTCAGAATTTAACAAATATGAATACAAAATATTCAGTGCGATTGTTTTTTGTGATACAGTAACAATAATTATTGTGGATATCTGTGTTCTACAGGCCTTGGTGTCTGTGCTGGATGAGGATGACAACCTGTCTAGTCGACTGGAACAGGAGCAGAACCAGGCTATTGAGTCCGCCATACAGGAGGAGCAGTCGTACCTACAGGCCCTGGCTAAGGAGGAGAGCACAGAGATAGACGTGGCGACGGATGGTGACCTAGGGGTAGGCAGTCTTGGTTATGGCTAGGATATGCCCGTTGTACAGGCGCAAGCTAAATTGCTCTGCGGGCAACCTACTATTTAACGTTTAGCACCTTTCGTACCTTTTCGTGCCCTGTTGTACGAGGCATTAATTGCAACAATTGTTCTTTCGCACCATGTATCTCACAAAAAGATGACGTATCCCAGGCGGGTGGTAGTGCAATGGTAGAACAGTTGGACTTCGGAGCCAAAGGTTCCAGGTTCAAATCCCGCCCTGGGGGCCCAGCATCAATGTTGGCGAAAGTTACCTTTCTGACGCGATATTGATAGGATGCGGTCTGTAGAATGGCAATGCAGTTATCATCCTTGGTCTTGTCAGTACCAGCCGTTGCTTGCAGGTTTACTGCAACATTCAGCACTACGGTTGTTGCGGGTTTCCTCCTGCCCTTAACTGACAAATCGTGATATAAGTGAAAGAATCTTGAAAGGGACTTTAAACCCCAATTTAAAAAAAATAAAATTAGAGTTATCCCAAATCTCCCTTAACTTTTGTATGATACCAGATGTTTTCATGGCCGTGGTCATATACAAGAATCATATGATTTCTTCACTTGGAATTCAGAATACCAGTGCTTTTCTGGAGGCCTCCATTCAGACCTTGGATTGGGATGCTATGGTGGCAGCTTATGATGGTGAGCCTTCCGAACTGAGAAAGACTTTCTGCTTTGTCTGTTGTCTTTCTGTTTCCATTTAACAATTAGAAAACAAACTATGGGGTTCATGGATACAGTATGCAGGATACATGGGTGCATCTTCTTTCGTTTTTGGACAGAATCCGCTTTTTTAATATTGCCCAAAACGGAAATTCCGTTTTTGAAAAGAATTCGCAAAAAAAAAAGAACAAAAAAAAAAGAATTATCGTCAGTTAATCGCCCCACCAGGGGTCTACCCCACATTCATTTTTTTCTTCTTTTCAGTCAGATGCACCCATGAGGATATCAGATAACACAGATAAATAAGGGATAATAACTTTGCTGTAGCTATACATATATTGTAATTAAGAACTTGCGATTGCAGCTGAGGAGAAGTTTGGGAAGATGTCTTGGAGTGAGATGGTGGAGGAGGCGGAGGTGCGCACCCCAGGACACGGCGTCCACATGCACGAGAAGCTGTCCTCACCGTCACGGAAGAGGTCAGTCGCGGATGTTTGCAGCTCAAGGCTTCTGCTAGACCTGTCATTGGCTAGTATACACTGCAATGTTACAGTGGATGAGTGATTTTTTAATCATGCACCATTTTTCTCAGTATGTCACTGGTATAAGTTTATGATGGGCTGGGAACTTGCAACTAGGTGTTACGATAATATACTCATAAACCATTAGAATTTCCGGTAATACCTAAAGCTATGTGTTCTAGGAATACCGACATGATAGATCTACTGCTTACTGTATACAAGATGAATGATCTCATTGAAGTTTGTTTGGTTGTGGTTGTAATATCCAGTTGTTTGAGCGTCAATCTTGACATGATTTTATTGGCAGATCGCCCACTGAGTCTCGACGTCGACATGAAGAGAAACAAGCCAAGGCTCAGGAACTGAGGGAGAAACTGATGCAGGAGAAGGCGGACAGACTGAAAGACCTGTCAAAGAAGGTACCTATCTAACTACCTACTACCTACCTACCTACCTACCTACCTACCTACCTACCTACCTACCTACTACCTACCTACCTACCTACCTACCTACCTACCTACCTACCTATCTATCTATATCTACCTACCTACCTGTGGGGTGGGTGGTAGTGCAGTGGTAGTTGGACTTCGGAGCCAAATCCAGGTTCAAATCCCGCCCCGCTGGCCCGGCATCATTGTTCGCGAAAGTTAGCTTTCTGACGCGATATTGTTAGGATGCGATGTCTGTAGAGTGGCAATGCAGTTATCATCATTGGTCTTGTTAGTACCAGCCAATGCTCGCAGGTTTACTGCAACATTTAGCACTACAGATGTTGCATGTTTCCTCCTGCCCTAAACTGACAAGTCGTGATATAAGTGAAAGAATCTTGAAACCGACTTAAAACCCCAATAAAACCAACTACTGACCTCCCTATCTACTGACCTACTGACCTATCTGCCTACCTGCCTACCTGCCAACCTATCAACTCACCCTACCTACCTACCTATTGGTCAATAGTGGATGGTGTATTGGTCTACAGTTAATCACTTGTCACGTCATGTTAGTGACTTATTGGATTATGACTAGGTTTAGAATGTTCATGCTACATATATGGCTATGGTTTATTGCTTGTGACATTGTAATGTCAGTGATTGTTTGACTTGCCACCAGGTTGTGATATTGTCATGTCAGTGACTGTTTGACTTGCCACCAGGTTGAGGAAGTTCGTGCATGGAAGGAGGAACTGATGAGACAGCGTCGTGTGACAATCGAGCGGAAACTCAAACACGCGGAGGTGAAACGTCAGTGTCAGCTGAAGATTAAAGCTAAGAAGGCTCACGAGGAGGAGGCCAAGGTCAGTGAATGATGGAATGTGTGTTGTGCCAGATGTGTGAACAGTATCATCATTGTTGGACATTACCAAGCAAATTTTAACCAATATATATTGAAGTTGCTCCATTACTAGGAAAGTTTGTGCTACACGGTTATTTATTTTGTATTCTGAGTGAAATAATCTTGAAAGCAGGTATAAATCACAGGCACTTGAAGCAGGTCATTATTTTGTTTTTGTTTTGACATGGTCGTTTGAATGCACGAGCCTATCGGGGTAATCATTACTGTTAATGTTCGCTTCAGTAATGCATGTAAAAATATTAACGGGTATTAACAAATTAGCTATTGAAGTGGAGGTGGTGTGGATTTCCAGCCGGCCGGAGTGATGCTAATTATTTTTATTGTAATTTATTTTTTCAAAATATTATCACTGCATATAGATATAACCTCAAACATAATTATTATTTTTTATTTTTTAAATTTTTTATTAAAACAAATCAATGGCCTGCTTCAAGTGCCTGTATCTAAATCCAATTAAAAACAAAACAATGTATTACAATTGTAAAGTAGTGTATGACTATTTTTCAGGCCAATGAGATTGCCTTCATCAACACCCTAGAGGCCCAGAACAAGCGCCATGATATCATGTCCAAACATCAGGAATCCGAGGCCAGGATACAGGACCTTATTGTGAGTTACATCCTCTGAGCATACTTCCTCACTGCATTTGGTAATACATTTTTTGTTAGTCTTTTGAAATAGCACACACCTCTTATCTGCATCATTTTAATGTTGTGTTTACTGTAAAACAAAGCTATTGCAGGTTCCCCACCCAACAAATCACTGACATATTGTGGAAAAGGGGCTGGAAACGACAGCATCCTTCACATCGACGATGTTATTTAGATATTGATGGTTTAGCTGACGGGGACAGTATGGTTCATACAGTAGGCCCGACACGAGATGGCTGATTTCCCTTACTGTGTGCATACAGGATGAACGCCAGCGTAAGGTGGAGGAGAAGCAGGCGAAGGAGGCGGCCGTGGAGGAGAGGCGCCGCATGCTGGATACCGAGCGCAAGGCGCGACTGGCAGAGATGCAGGAGAAGCGAAAACTACGCGACGCTCGGATCGAGCAGCAACAACTGGTCCGGGAGAAGGAGAGACTGGATGCAGTCCGGTCCAAGGAAAAGTAAGAAATGCCCACGATGGTAGTGTATAAATATTTGTCATGGTCAATCCAGTGTTATACTTTTTCCATGGAACTAGAATTTAGAAATGTATTTTCCGACATAATATGTCTGAAATCTATAAAATATTTGAACTAATGTCTCAGTTGTTATTGATAACGTTATTGCAGCTTGCCTCAATATTCATATGGAATTTAACATGTACAGGGATCGTGAGGAGCGGTTGGCTGCATTAAATGCTCAACAGCAGCAGCACATTCAAGAGCTGCAGAAGAAGATAAAACAAAAGGTAAGAACAATATTTCCTTCCGATCAGAAGACCAAAATAGTGAGATATTCTTGTCTGTAAGCCATCTGAGATAAACACATATAATGCATTATCTGTGACCCCAGCCTGTATATGACTGTATTTCCCACTGACAGCAAAGCGACAGCACACAGCGACATGAGGAGATCCTGAAGCAAATCCGAGAGAAGGCGTTCGTGATGAGTGTGCTGCGGCACTCCACCGAGGACCACAATGATGCCCCCCGTCTGACCCTGTACGACCAACAGAAGCTCTGCACCATCTGCAACGTCCTGGTGAGTTGGACAGTTCTACCTGATTTGAAAGTGCCACTGAGCAGCATATGTTGGAAGATATCGCCGCTCTATGAATGCATTATTATTATTATTATTATTATTATTATTATTATTATTATTATTATTATTAATAATTATGTTGGCTAGCAGAAAAATATTTGTGCTTCACTTTGACTGTAAATGTATTTACTCTCCTGTCATTGTAGATGTATATGCTTTCCTTTCACTGTAATATTATATACTCTCTCCTGTCACTGTAAATGCTCTCCTTTCACTGTAAATATAAATGCTCTCCTGACACTGTAAATGTGTATGCTCTCCTGTCACTGTAAATGCTCTCCTGTCATTGAAAAGCATTGTGTATAGTTGAATGTAAATTTATGTGCTCTCCTGACACTGTCACTGTAAGTGCTCTCCTGACACTGTAAATGTGTATGCTGTCCTGTCACTGTAAAGAGTCATGTATAGCTGAAATATTCCCGCTGCGACATAAAGCACTAGTTCAACTCAAATTCAACACTGATATATGCTCTCCTGTCACGGTAAATGTATATGCTCTTCTGACATTGTCACTGTAAATGCTCTCCTGTCATTGTAAACGTATGGAGTGTTTTGCCTGCAGATCCCCTCCGAGGTGTATTTACTGAGTCATCTACGTGGCAAGAAGCACCAGCAGGCTCTCAATGACAACAGCTCTGGTACCGCCATGTCCAAGCAGGAAATTGTGAGTCGCCAATTTAGGTAGAGGAAAAATAGTCTGAAGCACTTTCCCCGTGTATTTTTTCTTGCAAGTGACTAGGATAGTGGCAGCAACTCGGGTTTAATTTGAGGCAGCTCTGTATACACTTGCTTACAGATTGAAACACTCATAAAATATATTAACTCAGATATTATTAACAATTCCATAAAAGGAGTAGTGATTGTACCTGAAATAACTTTGGAAAAGTTAAATATTCAAAAGAACTAATTCAAACATTGATAGTATTTCTTGATAATATTACCTTGTAATCAAGATAACACTTGTTTCATTTGTTTTAAGGATAGCTCATTCTATTACTTTATCTACATAACTCACGGTTTGACTTGTAGGAAAGCTTCAACCTGAAACACATCGTGGATGCCCCAGACAACAGTGATCACCCGAAGATCGTCACGGAGAAGGAGCGACAGAAGTCCCTGAAGAAAAGGTGCAAGAAGCTCCGAGCACGAATGATGTCCAGGTACAAAGCACAAGCCATGGCAACCACATACTATCTTTTTGTAATTTGTTCAAAACTAAATATTCCCAGTAGGGTATTCAATGAGCTGACATTCACCAATTGTTCATTTACTATAAGATATCTGGCTACAGATGTGACAAACTTACTGATGTCATTTTGCACTGTATATTTGTAGGGGTCTTGAGTATGAAAGCACTCTTGCCAACAAGCAGAAACCTACACCCGAGTCGGAACACAAAGCCAAGTAAGTTGTCCTAAACATATTATAAGTCGTGTCGGTTAAGTTCGGTAAAATCTAATTTGTCACATCTCACTGTGACTGTTCACTTGCATACATTTCCCCGTTTGATACTTGATGCAGTGAGGTGATGGAGTTTGTATAGTAAGTCTGCATCGCTTGTCATGTCTCTAGACTACAGAAGATCATCAAGGACCTGAACAAGTACTTACAGAATCAGGACAGCGGCCCCTGGCCAGTCAATCGAGTGTCGGCCACCGACCGAGCCATTGGGGAACTGTCTCGGATCTTTGAGAAAAAGGTGCTGTGGCTTGTTCCCTTAGAGAAAATATAATAATAATAATAATAATAATAATAATAATAATAATAATTATGCTGTTCCAAACTTTCACTAAAAAGCATGCTCAATTGATATCTTCAGTGTTGTTGACTCGTTTGTTGATCCTGGTAAACCGAGCTGAGATTTATATTTAAATTGTATAATAATAAGTCGTTGCGTATGGGTGAAATATTCCTGCTGCGACGTAAAGCACTAATTCATCTTCATCGTATAATAATAAAAGATTTCAACTAAAATCTTGACCTTTCGGTAACACTTATTCCATCTCAATTGACATAAGGTATTATTATTTTTTCTCCAGACCTTGACTCACTATGTGAGTTTCCGTATCCTCGGTGGTCTGACTACATTGAGTCGCATTCTGCTAACAATAGATGCCTCCACATCATCTCTACCACCTGTCATCCCTGTCAAGTGAGTCACCTTCCTTAGACAACTTTACATTAAATGCTGTCTATGTTATAAATGTACTTTGACGTCAATATTTGCTACACTAGCAGGGAGACTCATTGATACTAAACTTTATGAAGTTGTCTCCCTTTGACTGTACGTAATCTGTCCATTTCTCGTTTGTGATGGTTTGGAACTAAGGATGTTTAATAATATTGAGCCTAAATCAATGCTATACTGCCTAAAGCAATGCTACTGATTTTTTTGTGTAATTCAATACAGCTGTGTAAAACACTTTTTATTGTAATTTTATTTTTATATATATTTTTTTTTAATTGGGGTTTTACGTCGCTTTCAAGATTCTTTCACTTATATAACGACTTGTCAGTTTAGGGCAGGAGGAAACCCGCAACATCTGTAGCGCTGAATGTTGCAGTAAACCTGCGAGCATCAGCTGGTACTGACAAGACCAAGGATGATAAAACACTTTGTTTTCTATTACAGATCCTTGAGTCAAATCTGTGATGCATATCGCCTAGCATGTAAAACATGCTTCGAGAACTGTCATTATATGCTGTTCAGCAATAAACTGGGATTGCTGGTTGATCAGCTAATACACCAACTCTCTGTAAGTACAGATCTTTCTTGGTAATTCATAATAAATATTTAAACTGAAATGGAACCAATGTAGCTATCAATAAGTCTTTATGTGGAATTTGTTATTTGTTTGGTTTGCATTCAATATTTATTTTTACCTCGCATTCACCACACCACTTTCCAATAATCTTTGTTGCGTATGGGTGAAAGATTCCCGCTCTGACATAAAACAATAATTCACTTACTCACTCACGCCAATAATCTAAGTAACATACAAATAATTATATCTTATTGATGTAATATTGTCTGAGAACATACATACATGTTTTCATGTAGGAATTCCAGTTTTGTTTCTCTTAGATTTTAATACGAGAATGTAATTATTTTATTTCTTGTAAATTGGAATATGAGCATTTGATCCCCATGTTAATTAAATATCTGAAAATTGTACTTATTAGTGTGATTGTAAAGGAATGATATTATGTTATTGTTCCTCAGTTACTGCTACCAGAGAACAAGCTCACCCTGAACGACTCTGGTGAGCCCAATCTACCCTACGACCCTCTGTCTGCCAGCCTGATGCAGGTGGTGGCTAGTGTACTGTCCTGCCTAGCTAAGAACAACCCTGCTATCAACTCTAGTGAGGCCTCCTTAGAGAGGATGAGCAGTAGTGGTGACGCCTTTGCTAACAGAGGCAATGACATAATAAGGTAATGTCACATTTCTTTCCGTGAGATTTAGCCTGTCGTACTATTGCAATATCTCTGCTCAGAGAGGCTGATGGGGTTGTAGTCCTTCATTTTCTATTAAAAAACTACAAGTCTCCATATATCCTGTGACATCGCACATAGTCTCCCTATGTCCTGTAACATCACACAAAGTTTCCCTATGTCCTGTGACATCACACAAAGTCTCCCTATATCATTTGACATCACACAAAGTCTCCCTATGTCCTGTGACATCACACAAAGTCTCCCTATATCCCATGTATTGCATCACTTCTCACAGAGCTTCCCAATTATTTTTTATCACAGTTATGAGGGGTTTTATTGCATGTTTTTAAATACAAAGTATTACATTCCAGCTTTTTGCATGCATATGAATTAATAGTTTGAACAAGACCTTGACATTTGATTTTCAGATAATTGAATGTGTTTTTTTTTGTATGTTAGAAACATTAATATTGGATATAGTCTAGTGCATAAATGAATATTCGAAAAGTTATGACCGAATAGATTTTGACAAATATTCAAATTGTAATTTGTTGTTTGAATCAAAGTTATATGTAACATCATTGATCACAACTTTTCGTACTCGTACCTTGGTAAATAAAATTAAGATACGTTCCACAAACTTGGAATATACATTTATGCAGACATCAATATTATAAAGGAATAACTATTGCAATAGTAACCAAGACAGGCCAATCATATTTTCCTTATTACTTAATATTAATTTGAAATTGATATCTTATGGGGATTTTAGTGATGTCATAATGATAGTTAGAATTGTGAATCACATATTGCTGTTGAATATTCCAGCACTAATTGGGGACAATCTTACACATTGATATAATTATGTTTATTTTGGAGAGTGCACACCATTGACGTTGGAGAAAGTACAACATATTGGAAATTGTACAATATTTATACATTAGAGAATGTACAATATTGATATTGGAGTAATGGCGAAGACACAATAGGTCTATGTATACTCAACAAAATTAATTAAGGGCCAGTAGCTTTTAAAGTTACAGTCGACCCTCGGTATACCGCTACTTTATGGGTCCACGAAGTATCAATCAGTCTACATACTTTGATCACAACGTCATTTCTTACATCTCAATATTACCGGTGCATTTCAAGGGAATCGTATTTAAAACAATCGACGACCACTTTGTTTGTTGTACTTTCGGTATTAAAATCTGGACCATTTACTCATGACATGTTTGAAATGATCTCTGTGATTTTAGTGATTTTAGTGAAGAAAACGTGTTAAGAATCGCTTTGTCACTGAGGAAGTCGTAGTATATTAAATCAAAACACAACGTATGATTATTTAATCGCATACTGAAGCCTATAGGATTTGTGAACATTTATCAGTCTTGTTGACAAACAGCCGATTGTTTAACTAGGCCCCGAGAGTACGTACTCAGTTGAGATTTTTGCCAAGTTGGTGATTATGAAACTCTGTGAGTACATGCTCAAGTGAGCACAGAGTCGAGTTTACAGTCGAGTACGTTTTTGTACTCGACACGGTTTTTTTCGGGGTCAGAAGCAGCATTTTGGAACTCTTTGGAGTAATTAGAGACATTGAGGTAAGAAGGTATACAAACTGGTCTGATGCCTAGGCTATGCATGGTGTTTTGTGTAACATTGGCAGGGAACTAGTCCTTCGTCTGCTACTGATAGACGCTGATCGCCATATCCGAGTGATATACTTCTGTCTTCGTTTTACTTCTAAAATAATGTATTTCTCCCATAAAGTCAATTTACAATTTTCTAAATAATATCTGTTTTAATAAATAGAAACAGCAAAAGACACACAAACAAAAATGGAAATCCAGAATAAACTGAGAAAACAGGCAGTGATCAATGGGAAAAAGAGTTCATACACATTAACATCTCCAACTTGACTCCAGCTACCCTGATGACTACACTAATACAGTTATGTAATCACCACTGCTGCAATATCTCCTGGGACAACATATTACATGATTAGATTGAATGTTAGAAGTCATCACCAAGTGTGCTAGAATTGCTTGGGGGGGGGGGGGGTGTATTTATTTTAATTTTATTTTATTATTAATTTTTATAATTATTATATATTTTTTAATTATTTATTTTTGGAAGGGGGGGGGGGATAATCTCCTCACAGCTGCTGGTATGTAGAGATGCCAAAAACAACGAAATAATGATTGTGAATAGTTCAGCAGTGATGTGGTTAACTACACACTGTTTGATACTGTAGTTCACTTCTTAGGCGAGATATATTCCCTGGACCCGTACGTGGTCTATTCACCGGACCCAGACCCATTTCCCAGCAACCTGATTGGCTGACCCAAAATATGAATAAAATAATTTATTGAGAGCCAATCAGATTGCCAAGAATTGGGTCCAGGTCCACAAGTCCGGGTCCAATTCTGGGTCAGGGGAATAAACTCCATCCACTTTTTACATATAATTGGCCGTGGCCTTGCATATGGATCATACCTAATTATCTTTAGATTGTGTGTAGTAATCCTGAAAGTATGAAGTTACTGAGAAATTATTTCAAAACTAAGCATAATTTCAATATCTATCATGCATCCACAAGTTGGCAGAAAAATATTTTTACATTGCTAATCTAATAATCTCTTTACTGAATATTTTCTAGAGCTGCATTTAGAACTTGAAAAATAGATTTTTTGCATGATGAGACAATCTGAATATTGAATTTCATAGAACTTGTTCAGATAATTTCAATCCAGGTTTCATCAACTTACCACAAGAGATTCCGCTAATTTCCAGATCAGTTTGTCCACAGAATACATGCCAAGACTTTAGGCGTATTTATCATAATTTTCCTGTCATGGACCACCTTCGAAGTGCGTTATTGTGAGCGCATTAGATTCACGACCACAGGGTCTAAAAGCCATATAAAGGTCAGGAAGCGGTTTGCTAACCAGAATGAAGACACCACACATGGCTCTTAGCCTTTGGTGCTTCCAGCAGGACTACATACATGTAGACAGCCAACAGAGGAGGTGCACGAGCTGTCAGTGAATTAATATGTGAAATGTATGTGAAACATAACAAAATATATGTAGAAAAGTAGGTACAAAATGTGTGAAATGTGGAAAAGTATGTGAAAAATGTGCAAAAAATACATGGAAAAATGTGTGAAATATGGGGGAATGTATGTGAAAAATATGTGAACGTTTTGTGAAATATGTGAAAATGTATGTGGAAAATGATCATGAAATGACCCCCCCACACACACATACACATACATACACACATTCTTCCCTCACCAAGAATGTCTTATTATTTCTGCAGTACCTATGTACTTGGGAGTATTGACAATTTTCACATTGTATTCAACATAACATGAAGTCAGTTCCATTGATCGTAAATATCTGTGCCCTTACATGCATTTTCTATAGCCTGCCGTTTGTAAACAGAAGTCTCTAGGAATCGGCAGGTGTCAGTAATCATAGTGATTGGTTTAGCACCAAATGATCTCTTCCGCCACAGGGGGGTGCTACACCTCCTGTTTGTTGATGTGACTGGGGCTTGATGAGCCATAAGGAGTATCAAGTAATTGGCTCATGGATTCACTAGTTAATAAATATTGTTGTTTCCGTAAGTCAAACAAAAATTACGGTGTAAAACCGTTGAATGCTATTGAAGGCGTGATTATAGCAGATTAAATTAATTACTCGTTTTACAGATTTGTTGGTTACTTTTTTAAGCAAATTGAAAAAGGAAGAACGTGTTTTCTGGAGAGAAAGAGTAACGTTAATTTCTTTTCTTTTCTGTTCTCTATTCCTTTACACGATTATATTGTCCAGTTATTTTTACATACAAGAGCATTCATAATTTCCACCAGCAGTGAGGAGGTTAATCTACAGATTAAATCATGGGATATCTCCCTGGGAATGTACCTTATGGGAATGTAACCTATGGGAATGTAACCTATGGGAATGTAACTTATGGGAATGTACCTTATGGGAATGTAACTATGGGAATGTAACTTATGGGAATGTACCTTATGGGAATGTACCTTATGGGAATGTAACTTATGGGAATGTACCTTATGGGAATGTAACTTATGGGAATGTACCTTATGGGAATGTAACTTATGGGAATGTAACTTATGGGAATGTAACATGGGAATGTACCTTATGAGAATGTAACTTATGGGAATGTAACTTATGGGATATCTCTCTGGGAACTTGAATATGTAGAGGACACACTAGACAGCCGAGCAACAGAAAACAGACACTGCAGATCTCTCACTCATATTAAAATGAACATGTACTTTGTCCTAAAAAACCTTCAGTAATCTCTTCAATCTCTACAAACAAGCCAATATTAGCCAGGTATTGAATAATACATTGAACATTAATCTTTAATCCGATATAAAATTCATCACATTTGTACTGGCAATAAAATACATACATAGAGTTTTTAGCTCAAATACATGCATAAATAATTACCTGTGCCTGGGAAACGATCACAAATCGGGATACATTTACATCCAGTTTGGGGAATTTAAGATGTGTTTTGATAAGGTCGAGCACTACATGTGATAGATGTTAACACAAGAACTGGCGACTAAAATAGGTATCACTAAACTAGTGGCAAAACAAGGGTATTTATGAAGGGATGTTTTCTGGGTATGTGTAGGACAGTATTGAATCGAGCAGACTACGTGAGTTATATAACAAATATCAAACGGATAAGAAAGCATTAGATATACAGATTCCAGGCAAGGACCATTTTTTTGAAAATATGAAAAGTTTCTGAGAATCTGTTTTATATAAAATAACATTCTATTTATAATGCATGGCCCTCCTGTACAAAACATTGCAACTCTAAGGTGACCTTCACTCAAACTGTAGCAATGGTGTAGTCAATGGCAAACCTTGGAGTTAAGATTACATTAGAGTTGCACTGTTTTGTCCAGTAGGGCCCTGCTTAATTACATTGGGGGAAAAATGTATACACATATAAATATTAAGAATATTGTGCAATATGGCAGTATACGTTTCCTTCGATACTAATCGTATACAAATTAAGCCGCTAGTTAATTATTCATAACTTTATCAGTGATCTGAAATTGATATATTCTGTGGCGTATGTGAGTATTGGATTCATTAGTTGTCATAGAATATATTGATTGATGGAAATGTACGTAGGTAATATGGAAATCTTATCCGATGATTACACAATAATTACAGCAAGTACAGTATACAAGTATGGAAATTTCATTAAATAAACATCTATACTGGGACGCATTGCAAATAGTATTTGTCAATTTCAATACAGAAGATGGAATAAATATTGAAATATCAAACTAGATATTGCACCTATTACAACAACCTCCATCAGAAACCAATAAATAACAACTTTTTGCAGTTTAAAATTTGACTGCCAGAGGGTTGTTGTTCAGGCTCTGCCAAGTCATTTTTAGCAATTTTGGATTCTAAAAAACAGCCTGAACTTTTATAAAGTTTGATAAATATTAATACTATGCTAAATTCAATCACAGGAAACTAAATACATATGTTGTCATTTAAAGACATACAATCACGGTTTGTTGACATATTTCATGGTCAAAAGTATTTTACCTCAAAGTATGTACATTTGATTTGTCTACACAAGCATATTGTGGTACAAGTTACATTTTCTGTATGCCCCACTGGTTTTTAATATTTCAATATTTTATTGTATTTTAAACTATGAAAAAATATGAAAATATTGAAAACCAGTGGGACCTGTGGAAAACGTAGTACAACCAGATGTACAGCCAGAAAACAGTTTATTTTTGTTGAGTGTAGATCAAATTATACATCAAATCATATGACAAACTTAAATTACATTCCACCTATACAGTTACAAAATTAGTGAATCATCAAATACCAATATATATATTATGAAGGTGCCAGTTAATTGGTCAATTATCTGTGAAACAATTGGCGATATTTCATGACCTGATCGATCACCACATATGTTCCTGGGAATGTAATACAATTTGAACAATGCCTTGTATCATTCAGTGACAATTCTTGACAAAGATTCACGTCTGCCACTTCAATCTTCATGTATAATGTTGAGTTCTTCATTATAAAGTTAATTTCATGTCATCTATTTCAACATTGAAATACAAATGTGAGACTGGCTTCCTGTAATACTGATTTCATGGATGTTGTTACGTCATCATTTAAGGCATCCATTACATACAGTCATCCGTCATCCAATGTCATTTACAACTCCATCTTCGATATTGTAGAAATACGCCAAATCATTTTGAATTGAATTGATTTAATGCATTAAATCCCTGTGGGAATATTTCACTGAGACAATAGCACAGTATCGTGTACCACAGTTTTATGTGGGAATACTTCACTGAAACAAGTAGCACAGTATTGTGTACCACAGTGTTATGTGGGAATATTTCACTGAAACAAGTATCACAGTATCGTGTACCACAGTATTATGTGGGAATATTTCACTGAAACAAGTATCACAGTATCGTGTACCACAATGTTATGTGGGAATACTTCACTGAAACAAGTAGCACAGTATTGTGTACCATAGTTTTATGTGGGAATATTTCACTGAAACAAGTAGCACAGTATTGTGTACCACAGTTTTATGCACTACAGACAGTAATTAGTTGGTTGATTTGGGATTTAAAGCGACTTTCAAGATTTTGTTCACTCACATCATGGCTTGCATGCATATGTACTGCTTGTACTAGTCTGATTGATTGATTGATTGATTGAAGTTTGGTGTTTTTACAGTCGCCTTCCAGCATTGCTGATTTCGGCAGACTGGTC